>BQNB010045696.1:0-44130 GCA_026074375.1 Tanacetum coccineum | reverse complement strand
CGTCCCAATTAGACCGACTTGATCATGTGAGTCTGATCTAGAGCTTTTTCAATATGTTGAGCAACTGAGATCTCACTTCCCGATCCTTTCGGAGAGCTTTCACTGTTGTCCCAAATTCTAGATCGATATTATACAAGTTGCAAAGTAAATTGAATAAGTGAATTATCTAATCTGTCTAACCATTGAATGTTACAGAGTTTTACATATATATATGTTGTGAATCGGTGCCAACAAACCGATTGTGTCCCTTCCTTTTTTTCAACCGAAATAACTAACTTTCGGTTATTAAGTTTCTAACTAACATAGTTGGTCCTTCGTGTTTATAATATTACATATGAAGCATAAGAGTAAGATTATCGGTTCACACCTGAACCATGTAGATATCATATTTCGAATAGTGAGACAAGATTGTCTTACCTTGAGCTATACTAGAGTAGATAGATTCGTTGTTAGCCAAAAGCCTGACCAAGAACATAAGTAGAACAGATGTTGTATCATATCCAGCAATCATTACAACAATGACGGTGTCACTGATCTCCTCATCAGACATCATTGTTGAGCTATCATCGTCATGAATCTTAAGCAACGATGTGATCAGATCTTCTTCATCTTTATGAGGATTAGGTCGTTGTTTTTGTTCTTTGAGTGCCTCCCTTTTCTCGTTTAAGAGATCTAATAGCAATGCCTCTAGTTTCTTTCTGGCGTTGATTCCACGATTAAATGTGGTGAAGGGCAAGTTGACGGGAAATACTAGCAAACTTTTGATCATGTCTCGAAAAAGTGGTAGCAACTTTTCTCTTTTTGGTCCCCTTTCGATCCCAAAGAGAATGGAACATATTACGTTGAAGGTTAAGATCTTAATTAGAGGTTGAACCTATACGATAGTATGATAGCTAAACCATTACTGTATTAACCTTAAACAATGTAATACTAACTAGAAATGATATATCCTCCTCTTACATATAAAATTTATCAATTATACATAACATAATACTAAACGCCGTTCAAAAACCTTCGATGTCGTTTTGACATTGGGCCTGTTTGGTTGGCTCCTTTTCTGGCATGTTTCGTGATTCTATTAGTCAACAAACAATTCCAGATTTACTGCCTCGCCGGCTTTCTCTCTACCTACATACAAAATCAGAAGAAAAAAAACTAGGTTCATGCATGCTATTATGGGTTTCGTTGTGATTGATTAGGTTAGTTGTGTTTAATTGAAGGTATTTGACGAATTTGTGAAATTGCGGTTTTTGGATTTTTGTTTGTTGTTTCAATATTGGGAATGGAGAAGGAAAACTTAAAGGCTCTGCTTCAAGTTTCATTACGGATTGCAAAGGTATGTCTGGATTTATAATTGGTCTTTTAAGGGACTGAAGTTTGTAGTTGATGTATTTTGTATGTTACAGTCAGTAGATCACTATGGGACGCGAAGTGGTTACACAAAGCAACCATCTTGAGGTATAAACATAATAGGCTAATGATGTTGCAGATAACGTTTGATTTTTACCACCTGTAGTCTTATTCTTGATTTCTAGCAAAATAGATGTAATATGAGCTATACATTTATAACCATGACTGATTAGTCTGCTAGGTGAAAGTGCTATACAATTGTGGGTTAATTACCCTTATTGACCTTATGAATATAAGCCGAAACAAATAAGCTCACTCTTCTAAAAAAACTGGAAAAACACCCCCTAGCTATTTCTTTTTCGGGTTTTGATGTTTTGTAGGAGAAGTTTGAAGGGTTAAGGTGGCGGATGGGTTTGCAGCTAAGCGCGAAGAAGTGAGTATGCTGTAATATTAGTAACGGTTTCAGTTTAAATCCATGTGAAAATCTCTTTTCTTCTATGTTTTGGCGAACGACATGTTATAGTAAAGTTAACAAATTTGGTTGCACGTAGCATTTTTGACCCATTTATAGCCCAAAGCGTAAATTAGGGCATGCAACCCATTAATAAATACATTTATAGTGATTGCGCTTTTATTTTTTAGGTAAATTGTTGGCATCAACGTCATATAGTGTTTGTTGTGTCAATGAAGCGGACTGGAACTGAAACTTCGGCTTCTCGGTGGATAATTTCTGAGAGCAGGCAAGAAAAAGAAATTGGAAGAACGAGAACTCAGGCTACCTCACGTAAAGCTGTCAGTGCGCTTAAGAATAGGACCACTGTTAACTTAGCCAAAGTTAGTAGTGACTACAAGGTATGAAAACATTTTCTTTGGAATTCAGTTTAGAAGTTGAGTTAGAAAGTGCAATTTGATTGACGTTTAATTTATTTTATTCGTCTGTCTTGTGTAGGAATTGGATATAAATATTGCCAAAGAGACTAACCATGTTGAACGCCCCGCAAAAGAAAGACATATACGCGTTGAGTATAGATATTTGTGCCTCTTAATTAGTTGTATGATTCGATAATTTTGACTTTAGGCATAGCAGATTTTTTCGTAAGTTATAGACATATAATAAATGACGCAAGTATGGATGAACGTAAGAACTACAAATATGTAGCAGATGGTATCACCAGGATGGTGAAGCAAGGGGGTGTCACCAGCCTATGGAGAGTCTCATCTTTAACCGTACATCGGGCAATGATCGTGACAGCTTCGCAGCTTGCGTCATATGACCATACCAGGATGGTAACCTGTCATAGTTTTGTTTACTTTTTTTTTTGCTTTATTTTGATGTAATAAAACTTAGCTGATCTTTTCCTAGCCTTCTAGATTTGTATATTTGAGAATTCTATGATCCGTGTATACCATACAAACATGGAATTGTGTTTATAATTTAATATGCGATGCGTTGAGATATTCTTTCATGGTGCTGATCTTTTTGTTTTACAGTACACTACATTGAAAGCCGTTGGGTGATAGAGTTTTGGAAAAAATTAACGCAGCCGAGGATAAGATTGCAGGTGGTATATTGTTGCCAACTTATATGCCTATATTCAGCGACACAAAGTTACTTAACCTAAACCACAATTTCATTCACATGAATCATATACTAATGAACATTAGCCAGAATCCTATTCAAAGCTATTTCAATAATCAAAAACAGCCAAAAATTTCTTCAATTTGACGCGAAGTCATGCAAGTATTCCCGACTAACTAAATAGATAATCAAAGCAATACTATTGTGAATATGCCTAAACTAACTGTTTGACCCTAACCGAACATAATAGACCAACTATTTATGAGTTTGATAATATGACAATAACATTTAGATATTAAGAATTGGTTATCGGTAAACCAAAACTCACGACCAATTTCCAAACCAAAATAATAAGAAAAGATTGGAGGGATAAATTTGAGAGGTGTGTGTGTTTTTTGGGCGGTGGAAACTGGGAAGAGGGTGGGAGAGGTTGGTTCAAAGATAATAAAGGGTGAAGGGCAGCATTAAATGCATACGTTTTTTAAACATACCAACATAATGACCGGTTTAGGGAATAATAAAGACATCCATTCATTCATTCTCACAATGTTAGAGCCCGTATTATTTGTTATTTTATTATCGGGCTCAAGCCCGTCTCTAAAATAATCCTTTGAAATCTATATAAGGACCTTCATTCTCACAATATCTCTTAACCCTAGAATACGCCTCTATCTCGCTTCGAATCATGGAGTCCGAATGTTTCTCAAATATCATCCCAAGCATACAATCAATTAGAAGCAGAAAACTAGTGGCAGAACTTGCCAATCAACCACAGTAAGCTTAATTCGTCTTTATCTATTTGGTCTTCTAGCCTCTTGCTGTTTTCTATTTGCTGTTTTTATATTTCAATGTCTGTCTCAAGGAGTGTAGCACATTAAAGTAAGGCCCTTTTTGGTGCTTGGACAGTGCTACCCGTAAGATATATATATCATCTTTTGCAGTTTTGAATTTCCTTGTCTCCTTGTAGCGATTTAAGAACTCAGTAGTTGCTACAGTCAGGAGAATATTAGTATAGAAAAAAGTGGATATCATCTAACTGTGAATATTAGTAGTTGATGTCTTCCTGATTTCGTTATGTCAGGGTTTTTTTTTGTGTTGTGTTGTCAGTAGGCTTTTGTTCCTTTGTTTTCTAGCCTCTTTTGTGTCGCTTTAGTTTTACTAGCCTTTTATTTCTTTGTTTGAATTGTTTTGTTTTGGTTTCTTGCCTTTCTAAAAAAATTAACCGCATGAATCAACTAGATTTGATTAGTAATATGCAGCATGTTTATAATTAATTATCCCTTTTTTCATTTTATTTTTCCTTTCTGTTTACTTTGTCAATTATTAGATTTTGGTATCAATTATATACCCTAATGTGCGTTTTTGTGTGTTTCAGGTCTTTTGCTTACTTTTCGGTTTTGTTTGCCGTGCACGTGGTGGGTATTATGACATTTCTATTAGGAGCTGTTCCACCCTTGCTTCTTAAAGATCATGGTGGGGTTTTTACCATCATGACCATTGTCTCAGGATCTACGGCTGTGCTAGCATCGGGGATTTTGATTTTGGCAAACTTGTTGATGCCAAGTTGGATCAAGGACGTCCATTTCACCCTTCTGAAAACCACATGCAGCTTTTCCGAAATCGTTTTACCTTTGTCTTTAGGGGCTCTTGTATTTGTTCCCTTGGGGGAGGAGGATCTCAATTATGCACTCTTATGTGTAATTTTTGGAGGGTTCCTATATGTATATTCCTTTATCTGGAATTTCGCATGCGCATATCACCAAGAAAAGCCCTCTAACACTTATCCCATCAACTGGACCTTCCTTGTCATTCTTGCACCTCTCTGCTCTCATTGGTGCCGTTTCTTCTCTCCAAACCTCCTCGGTTGGCCGCCATATTATTTGTGTAAGCTTTTCTATTATAGTGCTTGCCTTCAATCAGTTTCAGAGTTCAAGACCAACGCCTCCAACAAGAAAAGACTATTATAACTTTCAAGAAGACGAACACTCAAGACTATTTCACATTGTGTTTAGATATATCGTCTTTCTTGGAAACTGCGTACGAGCAACATTGTTTATGACATTTGATAACTAAATTCACTCACATATTTTCAAAAATCTTAGCATGCGAACGATGTCACTGCTCTAAACACAGTGGGGAGAAACAACTCAATCACAATAATCTGATCAGATGCAACTACACCCTCTAATCCTGATCGGATATCCCTGGATTTGTTAAAACCATGATCTTTGGGTGGCTCGTCTAATGTCTCACTGGAAGATCTAGCAAGTAATGGGGATCGCTTTGACCAATCCAATTGTTCATATGTAAAAGTATTGACATCTGGAACTTCTTTCTCCAATTCTGTTAGAACATGTAACACGGTTTCACAATTCCACTGAAACCTCTTGCTTGATCGCAGTAGAGTTTATGTCCGCATGCTTCTTCTCAATTGGCTCAATCTCCAGAATCTTCATCACGATGAAGAAAACACATCGCTCTGATCATAAAAGCCTTTAGAGCCAGCCTGCGGCAATTAAGAAGACAACTCCATTATGTAACATAAGAAATATTATTCAACTTTCTGTACAATAGAAATTCCCATGATAATTACGCACATATAATGTTTAACAACACCACATGTTCACCATAGTCTAACAACACTAAGATAAGTTCATTAAGAAAAGAGATGAGAATAAATTGTTTTGAGGAAACTAAAAACCAAAAGCACAAACAATATCTAAGAGGCTAGGCACACCTGGTTCTGTCAACAGCAGATTCCAAGCATACGCAACAACGGCCCCATCCAGACATACTGAAGGCATGTGAAGGCCCCAAGAATGTTCATCGTGCAATTTTTATAGTTCACATTCTGTTTCAATGTTCATCGTGCAATTTTTATAGTTCACATTATATATCAATAATCAATGTGCAAACTTTAAAAAACGTCGGATTATCATACTTTTGCATAATACATCCACATTTTATGTTTTAAGAGCGAAATAGAATAAGAATTAACTTGAGTATTTGTGGATTTCTTTTCACAATATAGAAGGTTGCTTCAGAATTGTGGATGGTTGAACTTTAAGGACTTTGTGATGAAGCAACTTGGTTGTGTTTGTAAATTTTGACTTGATTAAAGTCTTAATCTTGCTCTTATGAATTTTTTTAGTAGATCTTGGTATTGACTCACACTTGCTAACACATATTATCTCTGTTATGTCCACAGGATACAAGTCAGATTCTAATGGTTGCAGTTTCGGTTGACAGAATTGAGCTCGATTGCAAAAAACTGACCAAGTAAACATTTGTTTTCTGTAAGAAAAGTTCCTCTCCCCAACTGGTGCTATTAGCTAGTTCGGAATGCATCCATAAGGTTTCAAATTGGGTGTGTCAGACATATATTGTTGTAATAGGCAGAGAGCTATTGAAAACCGTAGTTTATATTGTGTAAGTGGTTTTATTGGTAAATAATTAAACATTTGAAATTCAATTTAAATCTAAATATGGCCACACGCCTCCCTAATTCACCAAGTGTGCTAGACTTGTGACTAAGGATTTTAAGGTACCTCATATATTGCCACACATTGCTAAATGATTTATTAGTTGTTAACATATCCATACTTAGTCACTACTACTAGGTTCACTTGGGGACTAAAGAAATATCTTCCTAGTATATATATATATATATATATATATATATATATATATATATATATATATATATATTCACACTATGCAAATGTTACAAACAAGCTAAGAGCACAGGGAGTCGTGGTGCCAAACTCTTGGTGCCAAACTCCAAAAGTGGTGCCATGTCGGCAAAATGGAGTTTGGCACCAGAAATGCCATGGCACCAGAATTCAGTGGGAGTGGTTTGGCACCAGAATTCTGGTGCCATATCATTTTTTTATTATTTTTTTTAATTTTTTTTCATATTTATTTAAAATACACTTATTTATAAAACTAAAAATAAAATTCATTGAAATTAAAAACATTACATTAAAAAACACAATACATAAAAAAACATAAAATTAAAAGACATAAAATTAAAAGACATAAAATTAAAAGACATAAAATGAAAATGCATAGAATTAAAAATCATAAATTTGGCGGCGCCGACTAGTTTGGAGGTGGTGGATATGCCGCCACGATGCTTGCCTTTGGCGTTGATGAGTAGCGGCCGGCCGCATCCATCCGTGTGTGTCGAATTTTGTAGCACACGTGACGCATTCCTCCGCAATCCTTTTGGAGATTGGATCAACCGCCTCGGTCTTCACTCTCTCTCTCGAGCCGGTCATTTGGCTTAGCTGTCTAACTCGTATATGTTCCGCCATAGAAAGTCTTGTATACGACGGCGGTTTGAACCGAATCATGCGGTCGATTTAGAACCCGTACGTTGACTTTTAGCAAGTCATTGCAAACCGGGTGGTATTTTTTTGAATATCCGCTCCCCCTAACGGATAGATTTAATAAAATAAAAAAAATTGAGTTTGGCGTGGGCTGTTAGCCACGGCGCGAAGACCCTTTGGCGCGAGCCATGATGTCGTGCGCCGTTGGCCATTTTGGCGCCATGGCTTGGCACCAAGCCAACAACCATGAACTCCCTATGCTCTAAGAATGAGATATATTAACTTTAAATTTTAAGGTTGATATTGTAAACATGGCTCTTTTAATAATCGACATTAGAAGTAGAGCCAATTACATGGTAAAATACAATAGCCAAAACTTATTTAGTGCTATAAAATTATATAAGGAAGCTATGATAAGGATATAGAGTGTCTCAGACCGACTTAATCCAAATACGAGTTAATTGTAAGTTTTGGATTACGTGAATAAAATGTATAATATGATAATTTTATGTATTTCTCGTATGACACTTTTCTTTTTAAACTCAATATATTTGAAATATCATATAAATACATAAATTTATAATTTTTTTTATATTTTGGGCCGCTTTAAATCACGTCTTAAAAAAGATAAAAATAAATAAAACGTCATGACTCGCCATTGCTCTTAAAACGTGAGGCATGGCCATGCCGTCACACCACGGCTCACACGCTCGAATACACACAATCCATTCGTTTAATGCTTCACCTTTCACACAAAAGATAACTAAAATATTAATCCACGTTTAATAAGGTTAAAAGTAGCTTAACTGCTAGTATGATCAGTTTCTTTTATCACTTTGATGATTTTCTTCCAAACTTAATGTTACACTACTACAAAAAACCTTAAATAGAACGGTTGAAACACCTTATATAGATCGGTTATGAACCGCTCTATACAAGGGTGATCTATATGTGGGGAACACAAATAGATCGGTTGATAACCGATCTTTTTAACATAACAATTAGAACGGTTAATACATAATAGCCGCTCTTTTAAAGCAATTTTCAGACAAAAAAAATCCAGATTTTCATCACAATGCATATCTTGCTGAATTTCCATTCACTCATAAAAAATACAATAAATATATTAATACAAATGGCCGCAACAAAAACAACATTCCAATATCCAAAAACAAAAATAACATAGTTTTTTAAGATGCACATTAACGTCACAATTCTCCATTAATCTCTTTAGCATCCATCATACAGTTTTTATAAGAAGGACATTAACGCCGTAATTCGCCATTAGTCTCTTAGCATCCATCACATAGTCAAACTAATGCCTTCACAATGAATCTACACAGACCAATACAATATCATAATAAGAATAAGATATAGTAGTACATTTTAAGACTTAAAAGTTAAAAACCAATACACAGACCAATACAAATCAATTAGATTAATTCATAACTAATTAACATAACCGACGGCATCCAAGTTTGAGATGACAAAACAAGTTATAGTTTAAGACTTAAAAGTTAAAAACCAAACAAAGACTGAATTCCTTGCTTCTTGACAGAAAAAGATCAAGATTTATAATAAATTTTTTAACCATTCTTTCTAATATCAACATATCAAAACAGCAAGTATACACAAACACTTGGCTCCACTTATTGGAATAACATAAACAATGTCAATGCAAAAGTATGAGGGAACGACCAGGTCCAAAGACCATGAACACATACTGACTTAGCATTTGGAACACCTTGGAGGCTGTCCAAATTTTGCAACCCAAAAGATCAATGGTACACGTATTTTACAAAACTATATTAGTACCTTTCTACGTAAAAATTTGACATCAATCATATTAGAGTTATTTATTCCAAAATCTATGGATGTAACATAAGAGATGTTACTTGTTCTTTTACTAAGTCACTATATGATATACTAGTATTGGTGCAAGTGCATTTCATGCATCAATATAACTGCAAATCACCCATTGCGATCGATTAAAAATAACCTATCATTTAAGTGCTTCAAAACATGAAAAAAATTATAATTTGCAGAATTGCAAGTGCAGTGGCCAACATCTTAAGAAAATAATATACTGATAGCGCATTGGTGCAAGTGCATTTTCTAGCCTATTAATAACAAATAAAATGTCTTATCACATCTACAACGAGCATCAGGTGTCATGGCTAAAAAAGTCATGTCATTTGGGCCCCATACACAGAGGCGGAGGGAAGTCAAAGAGAATAGAGGGCAGTGCCCTCTACGCTACACCAAATATCACGTTTATGTAATGTAACTTTTTAACATTTTGGGCTTTTTTTTACGTGTTGCCCTCGGCCCAAATCACAAATTGCCCTTAACCAAATCTTGATTTTAGAAAAAAAGCATTCCAAAGATACTAACGCTCAACCGACTTTGGGTTTTTTGTATTGATTCTAACGCTCAATCTTCTTTTACTTCTTACCCTTCTTGGTTCTATATTTACTTATTTAGTTATTTAGAATTTAGAAATCACACATTCACACTAACGTATATGATTTTGTGGTCCTGATATTTGAGTGTTTTTTAATAAATAATAACTGTTTTTTATAGTACCTTTTTGCATGGAGAAGCCGTTTTTATTTTTCTTAAGATAAAGCTTTTTGTTGTAATTTTCTCTTATAGTTAGCTTTTCTGTTATTGTTTCGCACAATATATGGCGTAGTTTTTTGTTCACAGCTCTCATGTTTGCGTTGAATAAGATGGTTTTGCACAATATAAGTTTTTTTTGCTTTAGACTAATCGGCGACTTTTGAAAGGGTATATTTTTTTTTGCCCCCCATGTTGCGATTTCCTGGCTCCGCCACTGTCCATACAGTGCCACATGACTGCCACATCATTTCAATACAACATCTCAAAATACCCTCCTCACTCATAACATACCCCAACTCAAACCATTTGGGTCCCGCTTACCCACAAAATACACACTCAAACACAAATTAAAAATTAAAAAAAGAAAAGAAAAAGGACACAAGATTTTGTCGTCACCTGCGTTGGTTAAGTGGCTAAATGGAATTGACAAGTGAATTGGCGAGTGGTTGTGGTGTCATGGCTACAAAGTGGCAAATGCCACATATGAATGGCGAAAGCCACAAATCACCACACCCTTTGCTCTTAATAACAATTTCGCAAACCAAAAACGAGAACCTGGAAACTGAAGAAGTAATTAAACGGTGTACCGGCTATGGTGGCGGTCCGGCTGTAATGCTAACCAAACACACACAAAAACCCAAATTAAACAACCACATATAAACAAAAAAAATTAACAAAAAAAATTACCATTAAACAAAACATACCTTTAAACAAAAAAGTGCCTGGTGGTGCGTGTTTTCATTGTTTTCGGGTGATGGGTAAGTGGTTATGTTGAAAGTAGTGGTAAAATATAGGTTTTGGTAGTGATAACTTGTTTTGATTATGGATTTGGTGTTTTTTTTTCCTGTGTTCTTGAGTAGAGATGTGAGATGTGGGTTTGGAAAACACTTGATAAAACTGATGAGGATGTGGTATTTTTGTCACGCTTTGTAGCGGACCAAAATGTAGGTTCTCAACTTGGATTATGCCATTTTTATTTATTTTTTTAATTTATCTAATAAAACAGGTAACAATAGTGCACTTTTATCGTTTAGCAATGTTGCGACACAATGTGGTTGCGACTTTATTATGCTTAAATGGCGGCATATAGCAAAAAAGTGAAAGAAAGTTTAACATTTCATGAAAATTTTGGGCGCCAGTTTAGAGACCACATATGTGGTCTCTAAGTTAATTTTCCTTTTTTTATATAAAATTTAATTTATTCAATTAATGAATAAGTAGCATTTACGGTTCGGTCTATACATCAAATGCAAAATGGAAGAGGTGATATAATATCGTTATACATGAGATGTTAAACTGCCGAGTAGATATGGCATCGTTATACATAAGATGTTAAACCGACGAGTCGAGATAATATCGTTATACAATAAATGTTAAACGGATGAGTCGAGATGATATCGTTATACATGAGCTGCTAAACAGACGAGTCGAGATGATATCGTGATACAATAAATGTTGAACGGATGAGTCGATATGATATCGTTATACATGAGATGTTAAACGGACGAGTTGATATGAGATCGTTATACACGAGATGTTAAACGGGCGAGTTGATATGATATCGTTATACATGAGATGTTAAACGGACGAGTTGATATGAGATCGTTATACACGAGATGTTAAACGGGCGAGTCGAGATAATATTGTTATACATGACATGTTAAACAGATGAGTCGATATGAGATCGTTATACACGAGATGTTAAACGGACGAGTCGATATGATATCGTTATACATGAGATGTTAAATGGGCGAGTCGATATGACATCGTTATACACGAGATGTTAAACGGGCGAGTCGAGATGATATCGTTATACATGAGATGTTAAACGGACGAGTCGATATGAGATCGTTATACACGAGATGTTAAACGGACGAGTCGATATGATATCGTTATACATGAGATGTTAAACAGACGAGTCGATATGAGATCGTTATACACGAGATGTTAAACGGACGAGTCGATATGATATCGTTATACATGAGATGTTAAATGGGCGAGTCGATATGACATCGTTATACATGAGATGTTAAACGACCGAGTCGATATGACATCATTAAACATGAGATGTTAAATGGATGAGTCGATATGACATCGTGATACACGAGATGTTAATAGGACGAGTCAATATGAAACCGTTATACATGAGATGCTAAACAGACGAGTTGATATAACATCATTATACATGAGATGTTAAACGGACGAGTCGATAAGACATCGTTATACACGAGATGCTAAATGGACGAGTCGATAAGACATCAGTATACACGAGATATTAAATGGACGAGTCGATATGTGTTATACACGAGATGTTAAACGGACGAGTCGATAAGACATCGTTTTACACGAGATGATGTTAAACGGACGAGTCGATAAGACATCGGAATACACGAGATGTTAAATTTACGAGTCGATATGACATTGTTATACACGAGATGTTAAACGGATGAGTCGATAAGACATCGTTATCAACGAGATGTTAAACGGAGGAGTCAATAAGACGTCGGTATATACGAGATGTTAAATGGACAAGTTGATATGACATTGTTACGCATGAGATGTTAAAGGGACGAGTCGATATGGTATTGTTATAAATGAGATGTTAAACGGAACAGTCAATATGAGATCGTTATGCACGAGATGTTAAACGGACGAGTCGAGATGATATTGTTATACATGAGATGTTAAACGGACAAGTCGATATGGGATCGTTATTCACGAGATGTTAAACGGACGAGTCGATATGATATCGTTATACATAAGATGTTAAACGGGCTAGTCGATATGACAACGTTATACACGAGATGTTAAACGGACGAGTCGGTATGACATCGTTAAACATGAGATGCTAAACGGAAGAATCGATATGATATCGTGATACACGAGATGTTAAAAGGACGAGTCGATATGAAACTGTTATACATGAGATGTTAAAAAGACGGGTCGATATAGCATCGTTATACATGAGATGTTAAACAGACGAGTCGAAAAGACATCGCGATACACGAGATGTTAAACGGACGAGTTAATATGACATTGCTATACACGAGATGTTAAAGAGACGATATATGATATTTTTATAAATGAGATGTTAAACGGATGAGTCGATATGAAATCTTTATACATGAGATGTTAAACGGACTAGTCGATATGACATCGTTATACATAAGATGTTAAACGGATGATTCGATAAGACATCTTTATACACTAAATGTTAAACGGACTAGTCGATAAGACATCGTTATACACGGGATGCTAAACGGACGAGTCGATATGACATTGGTATACACGAGATGTTAAACGGACGAGTCGATAAGACATCGTTATACACGATATGATGTTAAACGGACGAGTCGATAAGACATCGATATACATGAGATGTTAAATGGACGAGTCGATATGACATTGTTATACACGAGATGTTAAACGGATGAGTCAATAAGACATCGTTATACACGAGATGTTAAACGGATGAGTCAATAAGACGTCGGTATACACGAGATGTTAAATGGACGAGTTGATATGACATTGTTATACACGAGATGTTAAAGGGACGAGTCGATATGATATTGTTATAAATGAGATGTTAAACGGACGAGTCGATATGAGATTGTTATACACGAGATGTTAAACGGATGAGTCGAGATGATATCGTTATACATGAGATGTTAAGCGGACGATTCGATATAGGATCGTTATTCACGAGATGTTAAACGGACGAGTTGATATAATATCGTTATACATGAGATGTTAAACGGACGAGTCGATATGATATTGTTATACACGAGATGTTAAACGTATGAGTCGGTATGACATCGTGAAACATGAGATGTTAAACGGACGAGTCGATATGACATAGTGATACACGAGATGTTAAAAGGATGTTAAACAGACGAGTGATATAGCATCGTTATACATGAAATGTTAAACGGACGAGTCGATAAGACATCGTGATACACAAGATGTTAAATGGACGAGTCAATATGACATTGTTATACACGAGATGTTAATGGGATGAGTCGATATGATATTGTTATAAATGAGATGCTAGACGGACGAGTCAATATAAGATCTTTATACATGAGATGTTAAACGGAAGAGTCGATATGAGGTCGTTGTACATGAGATGTTAAACGGACGAGTCGATATGATATTGTTATACATGAGATGTTAAACAGACGAGTCAATATTAAATCGTTATACAGGAGATGTTACACGAATGAGTCGATATGAGATCATTATACATGAGATGTTAAACAGACGATTCGATATGATATCGTTATACATGAGATGTTAAACGGACGAGTCGATATGACATCGTTATACACCAGATGTTAAACGGACGAGTCTATATGAGATCGTTAAACGGACGAGTTGATAAGATATCCCTATACATAAGATATTAATCGGATGAGTCGATATGATATCGTTATACATGAGATGTTAAACGAAGGAGTCGATATGAAATGATTATACATGAGATATGAAACGGAGGAGTCGATATGAAATGATTATACATGAGATATGGAATGGAGGAGTCAAAAGTTCCCGCCACTCTATGGGAAACTTTGGTTTTGAGTAGTTTTATTGTTTAAACAATAATCGATTAGTAATGTAATTCGTGCGTTTTAGTTATTTGATGTAATTTAACACCGTTCGATTTCGACCACTTTCAAGATAATTTAATCGCTTCTAATTTCGCTTAATATTTTACGCTTTGAAACATTTTGTATTTAATATTATATATATATTAACTTTTTTATAGAATTAATAAAAAATTAAATGACTGTTTTTTAATAACTAAAAGTAACTAACCGCATTTTTTTGGATTTTTGTAAACTAAAAGAACTTTATGTATATATTTCTAATTTTAATAAAGAAATGTTGCGACCACATATGTGGTCACGATATGATTTACAAAAATAATGTTGTTTTACAGTAAATATTTTTATTAAAAACAAATTTTAATAATGAAAATGTTTTTTTAAATGAGTAAAAGGTTGTGACCACATATGTGGTCGCGAAGTGATTTTTACAAAAAAAAAGTATTTTACACAAGAATAAATAAGGTTTTAAATACATTAAATGTTGAGACCACATTTGTGGTCGCGATTTGTGTAGGACCAGTTTTTACTTGTTTGACCAAAAACTAAGTTGAAAATGCAGGCCCTCAACCTAGCGACCACTTTTGTGGTCTCTATAAAATTCCGATGCTATATAGCTCAATTGGTGTAGTGTGGTACTTTCTTTTTGAACTTTTTTTAATTAAAAAACCTTTTTCAAATCCCTTAAATTTAGGAATTAAAGATACTACGTAACATATTTTGATTATTTTTTTTCTAAATATTTTTTGATATAAACCCCTTTTTTTATAATCCTTGAAATTTAGGAAGTTTTTTAAGTGTACTATTATTAGTTACATTTGTATTTCATTCAACTAATTTTGTTTAAATAACACTTTTTTCTCATTTTCTTTTGCAATTTACAAGTGATATTAATATATGTTTTGTTTAATATCTTAATTGCACATATGTTATTGGTGTATCATTTATTTAAACTTAAACTGCGTATTGATAAAAAGGTAATTGCATATATGTTTCTATTTTACATTCTCTAAACTTCAATATATAAAGCCAAAAACATAAATGTTATACACGCAACTTGTAACTTAATAATAAACCAAAAACATGAATATTGTACACAAAGTTTGATATCAAATGAAATACAATTGAAAAAGCAAAGGTATCATCTTGAATATACATGCGCGCACTTTCCAAGAACATATGTGCACTCCTTTCGCGCCTTCCACGATCATGTGTATTTGCATTTTCTCATCAAATTCATTAAAACATGTCGTCGCCTTTCCAAAACATATATGCACGCCTTCAAAAACATATGTGCACGCCCTTAAAAAACATGTGTATTTGCGATTTTTCTCATTAAATTCAATATAACATATATGTACGACTACCAAAAACACGTATGCACATGACACAAATACCACATAGGCTATAAATTCTTAGTTTCGATTATCTTTGATTTTATCAAGGTGTAGAGTTTCATCAGGCATCTTTCCTACTAATCTCACAATCGATTAGTGGGTGTTGTACCATTGTCGGTTTGATCGTCAATGTCTTTTAACCCAATTCTAAAACAAAGTGAAAAACACTTTTAGCATTTAAAATTAAAACATGAAAATATTACTGGTTAACACAAAAGTGGTCTTTGTTTGACAGAAACAAACATTTATAAGATGTTATAATAAGAACCATGAATTGGTCTTGTTTGATAGAAACAAACATTAAAATATCTCCTTTATTTTATGTAACTTGCATGAATTTTCGAAACTATGTCTCCGTCCATTACAAACCCAAATTAACCATACCAGTGTACTTTCTATCAAATATTTCAATCAAAAAAGATAATTAAATAATACCTACACTTAAACAAACATAATAAATCAAAGGACCCTCATAAAATTACACATGCTACACATTCAATCCAACCGAGCAACAAACATCATACACTTAAAAAGTAATTTATTTTTTAATACGAGCGCATCGACTAAGCCAGATCAATGACCTTATCCCATATAAAAACCCAATTAGATTTAAATATTTTATGAATTTGAAGATATTGGTTAAACAATAATCCATACGAAAACAAATTTATTTATGTTGATTAAAGAACAGTCCATAGAAAAAAAATTGTGTTCCTTTTAGACATATGAAGACAACTCAGAATTAAAAAAACTTACTGAATTTGAAGATACTTGATGGAGACCAAAACCACACTATCGAACTTTCATAATACAAAAATTAATAAATGATTTCAAGTAACAAGAAACAACAGAAAGCTAGATCCAATTTTGATTATGAGAGACAAAAAAAGGGTTGACTGTTCCGTTTTTTCTCATTAACGTTGATGCTTGCTCGATTCAAAGCGGCCTGTGATGCGTAATAATTTTTTTTAGGCAGAAGAACAGATCTATGATGCGATCGATTCAATGAGAGGGGCGGTTTTTTTTTTTGGTTTTTAGGGCAAGAGAGAAGAGTCGTACAATATAAATGAATAAATTACTTCCAGCATTTTTTTTGGATAAATAAGAAATATCTAGATTACCTTTTCAGCCTTTTATTTAAGAGGCCTCGGTGTAGTAACGCCGGCAACGGCGTTGGCCGGCGTTGTCCGGCGTTACTACACCCCACCAACGCGTTGCCCAACGGCGTTGGGCTCGGCGTTGGCCGGCCAACGCGCGTTGGGGTGTTTTTTTTAAAAAAAAATTCATTTTACCCCTCTAACGGCTAGAATTTAAATTTTACTTTTTCTCCCCAATTTTGAAATGTTTCATTTTATCCCCTAACGGCTAGTATTTATAAAAAAAAATTAAAAATTTTTCATTTTACCCCCTAAAACGGCTGATTTAAAAAAAAATCATTTTACCCCCCTCACTCAACTCACTATATATACAACACATTACCAAATACAAAATCACATACAAATTCACCACTCTTCAAATACAAACATACATCTTTTTAGCAATCAAAAAAATGTCTGAATTTCCCAACAACAGTTTCATGAATCTCCTCACCGAGTCGATGACGCCGGAACAGTTTCAACAATACCAACAAGAACAACAACAAGCTTTTTTCCGATAGCAACAATCACAAATCCTAAACCGTGATTTAGATAATCTACAACAAAACCCACCATCATTCCACTCAGAATCTTCCCAAACACTCACTCAACCTCAACAAGTCGATTCGCCAAAAAAGGCGGTCGCAAGAAAAAAATGGCCCGAAAGGGAAAAAATGTTGAAGACGAGCCCCAAGAGCCGGTAGCAGTGGGACGTTGGCTACCGGTCGAAGAAGAATTGCTTGCAACATGTTACGTGGCCGTTTCCGAAGATAATAATGTCGGAAGGTCACAAAAGCATGAGACGTTTTGGTATCGGGTTTTGAACGAGTTCAATTCGAAAAAATTTCAAAACCGTACGAAGGATATGTTGACTAGTAAATGGCATACGTTGAATTCCAATTGCCAAAAGTTCAACACCGCGTACAAACGGACCAAACGTTTGGGGAAAAGTGGCGAAAATGATGTGGATTATTTGAAACGGGCTCAAAGTATTTACCGTGACAAGCATAGAGATGTCGCGTTTTCTCAAGAAGATGCTTGGGCCGTTTTGAGATTCCACCAGAAATGGGACGCACCGGAACAAGTTGACTTAACCGGAGACGTCCCCGGGGCTAGCCAGGAGGATCTATTCGGTCACGATGCACGGACCCGTCGCACGGCAAACAACGGCCCGCCAAGAAACAAATCCGACGAAACGGCGAGCACCGGTTGGAAGTAGCGGTCGGCCCAATCAGGGAGCTAATGGAGCAGGAGCTTCGTCTGAAACGGGAAGCCGCCGAAAGGGCTTTCGAAGCTCAAGCCGAAAAAGACCGCACACTAATGCGGTTGGAGGAGTTGAGGTTTCTAGCTACTAGCACCAAGGATTTGGACGAAGACGACGCCTATTGGATCAAGAAGCAAAAAAAATTGATCAAAAACAAAATGAAAAATGATTTGGGTGACGAGGACGACGAAGACGAGTAGTTTTTTTTTAATTTCGTAATGTATTTTTTTTTCGTAATGTTTTTTTTTTAATTTCGTAATGTTTTTTTTATTTCGTAATGTATTTTTTTTTAATTTCGTAATGTGTTTTTTTAATGTAATTTGTATGTTTAATTATGAATGAAATAGTTAGTTTGTTAAAATAATGAAATAATTGTTTAGGGGGTTTTATGAAAATAAAGAGGTGAGTGGTGTTATTTGGTGTTATGATTAGAGGAGTAATGTTGGTGTTGGTGTTATGCTGATGTGGCACCCAAAAAATGGTGTTGCCAAGTTACGATACCTGGCACTCTAAGGATAAGATCCTCTCATGTTCGTTTTGAACATGAGGGGTCATGTTTAAGTTTATGTGAGTGAAGATTTGAAATTAAATAAAACAAAAGTATTATAATTATGGCTCACTTTTTTTCTCCTCACAACATAATATCTTTTTCTTTTATTTAATTGAAACAAAACCTTTCATCTTTTGTTTAATTGCTATTTTGACACATTTAATATCAGCCTTTGATCATACCTATTTAATGGTTCAGATTCATTATAAGAGTTCTGTCTGCACTTAAAATGAGTTCTCAATATAACACTTCACTATATATATAATTTTAATAAAGAAATGTTGCGACTACATATGTGGTCACGATATGATTTTTACAAAAATAATGTCGTTTTAAATAAAACATTTTTATAAAAAACAAATTTTAATAATGAAAATGTTTTTTTAATGAGTAAAAGGTTGTGACCACATATGTGGTCACGAAGTGTTTTTTCAAAAAAAAAAGAAGTCTTTTACACAAGAATAAAAAAGTTTTTAAATACATTAAATGTTGAGACCACATTTGTGGTCGTGATTTGTGTGTACCGGTTTTCACTTGTTTGACCATGACCAAAAACTAAGTTGAAAATGTGGTCCAGGCCTTCAACCTAGCGACCACTTTTGTGGTCTCCATAAAATTCCGATGCTATATAGCTCAATTGGTGTAGTGGTAAAGCCCTTAAATTAGTTAGTAAAAGATCGGAAAAACTATATTATATATATAAACAATCAGTAGGAACTCCGGTTGCAAAACGGAGCCCCGACCCGACCCGTGACCCAGCCCACAACCCGGCCCAAAGCCGGTCCAAATTCCGGCCCATTTTCCGGCCCAGCCCATTTAGCATAAATTTTACAAAATACCTCACATTATGACGCAAATTACGAAAACTACCCTAACTTTAAAAAAATTACGAATTTCCCCCTCTCCCACTAATGACTGTTAAGTAACGATCGTTAATTTTTTTTTAACAACTTACGAAAATAGTCCTTGGGGTCGGTCGTTACTTAACGAACGTTAAGTAACGACCGACCTCACTTTAAAAAAATTACAAAATTCCCCCTCCCCCACTAACAACTGTTAAATAACGACCGTTAGTTTTTTTTAAATTTTTTACGAAAATAGAACGTTAAGTAACGACCGTTTGTCCTTTGCGCCCCGCGGCGAAGCGCGGGTAACCTAACTCGTTATGTATAATTGTCACATGTTTAATCAAAGATTGATCAAACTGAACATGAGTAATTTATACCGAGTATGTGATACGGTGTAACGGGCTTCAAATATCTCTTTTAGTCTAGCTGAAAAGGCTGTTAGCATTCTCCTTCAATACATATGCACTATATGATGACGAGCAAGTCGATCTTAACACTAGGAGAAATAGGACCTAAGACTCAACATGTGAATATAACAAACATTTTACTTAATCAAGCTTATATAACACAATCTAGTCTTGTTATCAGTTGGTTGTGCACCATAATGTACCACATATATACGTTGCTTTATTATTATTAAATTTTCTTTCCCTATACTAAAGTAATTAATAAATGTTGAAAGTTGTATATCTGTTTATAAAAACATAAAAAAAGATTTAATATGAAGAAATCTTTTACCTAGTAAAGGAAAACGAAAAGTGAGGACTTTTGCATTTAAAAAAAAGAATTTTTCCTGATTAGGTATGATGCATCTAATTTTTTATTATTTTTAAATATATGTTTAATTAAAAAGCTTAAATACTTTCAAAATTGACATTATTTTGATGAAGAAATCCGATGAAGAAAAAAACACATAAAAATGTATGTGTCAAATTTATAAAAACAAAAACTTGAAAAAAAGAGGAGGTAATTAATAAAACTTGAGTGGTTTATTTATAAATAAATTATATAGAGTTAAGTGTAAATTTATAAATTTACAAATTTTTATTATAACTTTATAAAAAAAACAAGTAACCCTTAAACTTTCATAACTTATAAAATAGAAAAATTTAAAATTATATATCTCTACACTATATTTAAAAAAATAATGTATAAGCCGGTGCGTGCACGGGGATTAAAACTAGTAAAGAATGAAAAGGAAAAATTGAAAGCTGTCGTAGTTGTTCTATCCAACGTTTTAAAAATCGGGTTTTTCATTGACCCAGTCAAGAGATCGGGTTGATAGTTCAAGCGGTTCAACTAACAAGTCAAATAGGTTTTCGATCGCAAAGCAAAATTTAATATTCTTAGTTAGGGGTGGAAACGAGCCGAGCCGAGCCGAGCTCGAGCTCGCTAAAGCTCGAGCTCGGCTCGTTTAAGTCTTATAAAGCTCGAGCTCGAGCTCGGCTCGGTTCGAGCCTTATTTTTTAAGCTCGAGCTCGGCTCGTGACATGTAATATGGGCTCGGGCTCGGCTCGAGCTCGGCTCGATTATACAATTTGAAAATGAAAAATTAAAATTTGGCTCAAACTTGGCTCGAGCTCGGCTCGTAATATATATATTTTGGGCTCGTTAATAAGCTTGTTATTGAGCTCGTTAATAAGCTCGCATATAATACCTATGCATAATATTTTAATACAAATTTCGTTTAGGCTCGCGAGCCCAATCGAGCTTTGTATGTAAAGCTCGGGCTCGAGCTCGATTAATAAATGAGCTGCAACTTAGGCTCGAGCTCGGGCTCGAGCTCGTTTAGGCTCGGCTCGTTCGAGCTTTTTACCGATCCGACCCCGAGCTTTTCACGAGCGGCTCGTGAAAAGCTTAATATGTCATACAATTGTTTCTTTCTTTGTAAAAGTGTTTAGTTTAGTTTTTTTTGGCAAATCGCATAAAAAGGTACCCATCTTAGGTTCAATGTCAATTAAAGGTACTCATCTTTTTTCTTTCAATTTAAGGTATTGATCTTTTTTTTTGTTGCAACGTTAGACAATTAACAGGTTTTTCGGTTACATTTTTAACGGTCGTTATTTTATTATTGCATCGTTAGTCCTTTATATGATTTTGTTAAAAAAAATATTTTCTACTTATTTTTAAAAATTATACACGTTTTATACACACATTTTTTACACATTTTTATACACACATTTTTTACACATTTTTATACATAGTTTTATAAATATTTTTATACACACATTTTTATGCACGTTTTTTTATACACAACATTTTATATACACGTTTTTATGCACACATTCTATAGCACATTTTTTCTACAGGCTTTTATCCACTGATTTTTATACATGCATTTTTTAATAACTCGTTATTACAGACCATTTTTAAGCATTTTTTTTTTAAAAACGTGGATAAAATTATGTGTTAAAATGTGTGTATAAAATATGTTTATAAAAATGTGTATAAAAATGCGTGAATAAAAATGTGTGTATAAAAACGTGTAAAAATGTGTGTATAAAACGTGTATAAGTTTTAAAAATAAGTAGAAAATATTTTTTTTAACAAAATAATATAAAGGACTAACGATGCAATAATAGAATAATGATCGTTAGAAATGTAACCGAAAATCCTGTTAAAATACTAACTTTGCAACAAAAAAAAAGATCGATACCTTAAATTGAGAAAAAAAAAGATGAATACCTTTAATTGACATTGAACCTAAGATTGATACCTTTTTATGCGATTTGCCCATTTTTTCATCAAGATCACTTATTTGAAAACATATTCCAAAATAACTTTGCTGGTAATCAACTCTGTTAAGTACATGACTTTTTTCCTAAATACGCTATAAACTCCTTTTCATATTAACATTATCTCGAACATTAATATACTATCAGTTTAGTTCATTTAGAATTCTTGATAAGCACATAATAGGATTAAAAGATGGTTTCGTTTCATTTTTTTTCAAACAAAAATGAAACCTCGCCGGTTTTAGTGAACCGGTTCAAACCGGGTCAAGTGAAACCTGAGGGTTCAATTTAGATTTCAAATCCTTTTAAAACCGGGTAGCAACGGCCCTTCAATCGGTTTAACTAGTCAAGTCGAACCGGGTTTTAAAACATTGATACTACCCTATTTTTCTTCTTGTAGCCTTCATTTTATAAATTTGATGGACCATAAATAACCACGTGGAAGCTATCCATTCAATATTGAATAAGATCTAGCGTTAAGAGATATTCAATTTACGAGCTGTCCAGATATGATAATTGCTGATGGGCTCGTTTTTATGGGCTACAAGTTTATGTTACTTGGGCTTCTCTTTGTTTTTTCTTTTCAAGCATTAATAATTTTCCATAAATGTTCAATATCTCATATGTCTTGATATCGTGCCTACAATGATAAATAAAAGGGTAAATTACTAAGTTCGTCCCTATGCTTAGGCCTGATTGCGGATTCAGTCCCTAGATAACGGAGGTCGATGTCGTTAATCCTTAAAGTCGATTTTTGTTACCCGTTTGGTCCCTTGAGCCCCATTATACGTAACCGGTGTTAGTTTGACATTTCAACCATGAGCATTTTTGTAATTTCAAAATTTTCATTATTTCACCATTAATCGCTGACTCAAAAAAAACGTAACTATTACTATGACTTTTTTTTGTTTTTTTCTACTTACACTGTTGGTCCTGAGAGAATTATTTTGTTTTTATTGTTTTCCTTTTTCTCATTTAATAACAGACCATTTCATTCATATAGGAGGTTCAATATGAAATTTTTGTTAAATTTTAGTTTTCTAAATAGATATTTTTGGTAAAAAAAAGTAAATTTGTTTTCTTTCCGAGATGTAACTTTTAACCCATTAGCAATTAATGGGAATTTGACATATCTTATCGGACACGCATAAGGAACAAGTGCAAATCGCATCCATTTTCAATCTATACCTATTTTAGGATCTTACTTTTACCATGAAGATTATTTGCTCGTGATTCATACACCACTTGTGCCATCTAGCTCGAATCCTGGGAGGATTTAAAGAAACGCCATACACATTTATTGTTGAGTTTAGTCTTTATTTTAGCAAAAGTCCAGGGTAGTCAAGTGTTAAGTTGTCGTGGGTTAACTTGTGTCCCAAGTCCAGCCCATATATTTTAGGGTTTTGTTCTCCCCCCTCATTTCTATAAAAGGAGGTGAGGGGGGATGTGATTTTTCACATCATTCTTTCAATACTTATCATTCGATTAGGGTTTATTATCTTGTGCTATTTTTTCTTCTTTTCTGTCGATCTATATAATCTGTTAGGGTGTGTTCTTTATTCGACATCGAGGTTATTCGTTCTAGTATCAAGGTTGTAGGCTATCAAAACCTACAAGTGGTATTAAAAGCCTTGGTTCGAAGGTTTTTCGATACTAGGTTCAAAGTCGTTAAAGGTCTCTATTGATCGTGATCGTTTTCTGGAAGGAGCAGAGAGGTTGTTTCTACTTGGGCTACCAGGTTCAACGACAACGAGAAGGTGCAGCAGATTAGTGTCTACAGTAAAGGGTTCTTTGAAGTCCGTGCTTTTGGTTTATCGTTGTTATCGGTTTATCAACGGTTAAAGGTTCTTCAAAGGTTCTTGGGTTTTTCGAGTGGTGTCGGTTTATCGCCACCGGTTAAGAAAATTCAAGGTTGTTGGTTTTCGAATTACTGAAGATCGACAAAAGGTTACTCTGTTTTGGTTTTTCTTTTATTTGACGTTGTCTAAACAAAGAAGAAGAAATCAGGTTCTTCAAATTAGTTAAATAATAATGCTTCATCCGTCCCATATTAAATGTCCACTATTGACTTTTGTGGTCTTTCTTTTTTAACTTTGACCTTAAATATATTTGTTTGTGTTATGTGATACTTGATGAAAGTTATACCAATGAAAAATATATTTAAAACTCAATCCATTCATATATTTTGCATCAAATATTATATAACACAAACAAAAATATTTAAAGTCAAAGTTAGAAAAGAAAGACTTTAAAAAGTCAAAGTGGACATTTAATATGGGACGGAGGGAGTAATACTTTGGTGGGAACTGTTGTACTACTATCCTTTTATTATTAAATAATAGAGTTAGTATACCATTATTATTATTATTTAAAAGATTATATAATTTGAAGGGTATTGCACAAGGGACTTTGTTGAGGTTTCGATTTTTGTGAGGGTATATCGCAAGGTTTAGTCGATTAAAAAAAGGGATAAAAGAATGATGTGAGCCAAGTTTAACATCGAAAAATTTGATGGAACTGGTGATTTCGGGTTATGGAGAATCAAGATGCGTGCTTTATTATTCCAACATGGATGTGAAGTAGCTCTGGAGGTTTTACCCGCGGATATGGAAGCTCAAACGAAAGCTGAGCTAAACAAGAAAGCTCACAGTGCCGTGATTTTGTGTTTAGGTAACAAGGTTCTGAGAGAGGTTACCGGGGAGACGACTGCAGCGGGGGTTTGGTCAAAGCTCGAGACTTTGTACATGACAAAGTCATTGGCCAACAAGTTGTATCTGAAAAAGAAATTGTATACATTCTACATGCCGGCTGGACGAAAGATTTCCGAGCATATAGATGAATTCAACAAAATCGTTCTTGATTTAACAAATATTGAGGTAAAATTCGAGGATGAAGATCTTGCTTTATTATTACTCACTTCTTTACCAGCATCATACGAACACTTTGTGGATACCTTGCTTTATGGACGGGAAGCTTTGACTTTGGAGGATGTGATGGCCACACTAAATTCAAAGGAAATCAAAGAAAGGTCTAAGGCGAAGGGGGATGATGGTGAAGGGTTATATGTGAGGGGAAGAACTGATCGTAGGGATTCACGTCAGTCAAGGGGAAAGTCAAGATCGAAGTCTCGAGGTGGAAGACTCAAGTGCTATATTTGCCAATCTGAGGATCACTTGAAGAGAAACTGTCCGAAGAATAATCGCAAGAAGTCAACAGGTTACGCCAAGAAAGATGAGCAACCAAGCTCTAGTGGTTCGACTTATGACGATTCTTAGGTGATGATGGTGATGAGCGCACAGGCTCAGGCTCTGCTAGATTGGATCATGGATTCAAGACGTTCATACCACATGACACCCAAGTTAGATATATTTTTTGCTTTTCTAGAATGCGATGGGGGCAGTGTACAGTTGGGTGACAACAGGGAGTGTACGATCAGAGGTATTGTCAAGGTGAGGATATAACTGAAAGATGGGTCAAGTTTTATGTTACACAATGTTAGGTATATTCCTGAATTGAAAAGAAACTTGATATCGCTGGGGACTCTTAAAAAGAGGGATTTACCGTAAAAATGCAGTCGGGCAAAGTCAAGGTGATTAATGGTTCCAGGGTTATTTTATTTGGAATACGAAGGGATAATTGCGTATACTCTTTGGATGTCCATGCAATGGCAGGTGAGCTTAATGCTAGTGTTGTAAAAAAGGACAGTCTTGCACAGGTTTAGCATAAAAGACTAGGACATATCAGCGAGGCGGGACTACAGGTGCTGGAAAAGCAGGGGCTGTTTGGCAAGAAAAGTCTAGGTAAGCTTGATTTTTGTGAGAATTATGTTCTGGGAAAGTCACATCGAGTCAGTTTCGGTGTAGGAAGGCACACTACTCAGGGAGTGATAGACTATGTTCATTCAGACTTATAGGGTCCGTCTCAGGTGGAATCATTGTGAGGTAAGAGGTATTTCTTATCTATTGTTGATGATTATTCCAGGAGGGTATGGGTTTATATCCTCAGGTTCAAACACGAAGCATTTGGAAAGTTCAAAGAGTGGAAGCAGTTAGTAGAGAATCAGACTAGGAGGACGGTTAAGAAGCTGAGGACGGATAATGATCTTGAGTTATATAACCAGGAGTTTGAGCAACTATGCATTGAGAGTGGGATTGCTAGACATTTAACAGTTGCAGGGACGCCGCAACAGAATGGGGTAGCAGAACGTATGAACAGAACTCTCATTGATAAGGTACGCTGTTTATTAATTCATTCTGGATTGCCCAAGACCTTCTGGGCAGAAGCGACATGTACGGCCGCATATCTTATTAATAGGTCACCATCAAGAGAGATTGAGAAAAAGACACCCATGGAGATGTGGTCGGGACATCCAAGTGATTATGGGATGTTGAGAATTTTTGGCTGTGTCGCATATCCACACGATAAACAAGGTAAGCTCGAGCCGAGAGCGGTAAAATGCGTTCTTTTAGGGTATCCCGAGGGTGTGAAAGGGTACATACTATATAGGCTTGATGGTGAATCACCTAAAATAGTCACTAACAGGAACGTGGTCTTCAATGAAAGTGTCATGTACAAAGACACGTTAAAGGATTCTGGTGCAGGTGATAAGTCTGTTGAGGAATTACAGGTTGAGGTGGAACTACAGAGGTTAAATAATCATACGCCTAAGGAAGATCAGAAAGATCATGAAGATGGCGATGATGAAGATGCAGGGGATCAAGAAACCGATCAACCACCGGATCTCACAGATTATCAGTTGGTTCAGGATAGAGAGCCAAGGACAAGAACGAAACCTTTGAGGTTTCGAAATGAAAGTAATATGGCTGCTTACGCGTTTGTTGCAGCAGAGGAAGAAGATACTCATGAACCATTGACATACCAAGAGGCAGTTACTTGTGAAGACAGTTCTAAGTGGAAAGCTGCTATGAAAGAAGAGATGGATTCTCTTAGGAAGAACAATTCCTGGGAATTAGTTGACCATCCAGCTGGGCAAAAGCTGGTGAGCTACAAATGGTTGTTCAAGATAAAAAAAAGGGATTGAAGGTGTTCAAAATCCTAGGTACAAGGCAAGGTTGGTGGCTCGTGGATTCACACAGAGGGCAGGTATTGATTACAATTAAGTATTTTCTCCGGTAGTTCGACACACATCTATTCGGGTTATACTTGCATTGACTGCATGTAAAGATTATGAGCTGGAGCAGCTTGATGTAAAGACGGCATTTTTACATGGAAATCTTGAAGAAGTGATCTACATGAGGCTGCCACAAGGATATGAACAAGGTAACAAGGTATGTTTGTTAAAGAAATCCCTTTATGGTTTGAAGCAATCACCTAGGCAATGGTATATGAGGTTCTATGAGTACATGCTGAGCAACGGGTTCAAGCATAGCAGTTACGACAGCTGCGTATATTACAGGAGTTATGCACCAGGTGAGTATATCTATCTATTGTTATATGTAGATGATATGTTGATTGCTTGTAAGAGGAATGCTGAGATTGGGTCTACCAAGTCTTTGCTTAAAAAGGAGTTCGACATGAAGGAGCTCGGGGAAGCAAAAAAGATTCTTGGTATGGAGATCGTTAGGGATTGGAGTCGCAAGATTCTGAGGGTGTCACAATCCGGGTACGTTTCTAAGATTTTGAATAATTTTAGAATAGACAATTGGGAAATCGGTTAAGATGCCATTGGGTGGGCACTTCAAGCTGTCGTTGAAGGATTGTCCGGTTAGAGATTGTGATGTTAAAAAGATGAGTAAGGTGCCATATGCAAATGCGGTTGGGAGTTTAATGTACTTGATGGTGTGCACGAGGCCAGGCATAACGTATGCGGTAAGTGTAGTTAGCAGATATTTGGCGAATCCAGGTAAAAATCATTGGGAAGCAGTGAAATGGATTTTGAAATATTCGCGGGGTAGTGCAAATGTGGGTTTGGTGTATGGGACAAATCGTGACAACCATATGGATGTAACAGGTTTTATTGATTCAGACTACTTTAAGGATTCGGATAAAGGTAGGTCTATCACGGGTTACACATTTTTAGTACAAAGGTGTGTTGTAAGCTGGAAGGCAACGCTAAAACACGTGGTGACTCTTTCAACTACAGAGGCGGAGTATATGGCTCTTACGAAGGCTGTGAAGGAAGCTATCTGGCTAAGGGGACTCTTGGAAGAGTTAGGCGTAGAGCTTAACATTGTGGCAGTTAATTGTGATAATCAGGGCGCCATTCACTTATCGCGGAATCATGTTTTTCATGAAAGGACTAAGCACATCAATGTGCTTGGAGTTGCTGAATGTAGGTGTAGGCTAATATAAAGCCTAAGGTAGAAATTGTTGAGTTTAGTCTTTATTTTAGCAAAAGTCCAGGGTAGTCAAGTGTTAAGTTGTCATGGGTTAACTTGTATCTCAAGTCCAGCCCATATGTTTTAGGGTTTGTTCTTTATTCGACATCGAGGTTATCCGTTCTAGTATCGAGGTTGTAGGCTATCAAAACCTACATTTATGATGTTCGTACATTCTATATTCAAAGAACAACGTTATATCGCTTCAAACGGAATTATTTTAAGATTAAAAGTTTCATATATGGAATAAAAATCACTTGATTATATAAATTGTCACACTACATAGCGATGAAAATAAAAACAAAAGGTGGGGTTTAATTTACCTCTCACCATTTTTACATTTTGAGCATCAGCTAGGCGAATTTGAATTTCTAGCCTTAAGGCATCTAAAAAGATCAATGGGTCAAGTTCCTTTAGATTGGAACTGCTACCATTTCTTGACTTGAAACTATTGTTTGTATTTGATGACAGCAAAGGACCACTAAAAGGATCACTTAACCAAAACAGTGAGAACTAATATTGGTCCGTATATATTGCACATCCCACCATATGCTTATTCATGTCATACAATCTAATGAATATAACCAGCACATCCCAACATTTAAATGATCGGTTTCTCCACAGTTAACAAGCATTTTTTGCTCATGTCCAACGGATGGTGCCAGTTTGTAGAAGCGCAAATTTTCATTGAGTTGGTCTTGACGACTCTCATGTGCCGTTCGTCCTCATCCCGAGCCTAGAAATTGCACTGTTAACATGAAATAATCCGTTAGAAGGGGTCTCAAGGCTGAAGCCTCGGGAACAACCTCCAACGGTCAAGTCAAGACCTTGTAAGTAGAGGATTTTCCATATGTATATATATTGAAGTGTATTGTATATTTTTATGTATAGTATATGTATAGTGAGAGTATTATATACCGAGAAAGAGATAATACCTGGGAAATGTGAGAGAGGCTTAACTTATTTATAACCAAAGCTTAGCTAACTAAATACAATAACTTTAGTTTCAATCAGGTCATATTGTATTAAATTTGATGTATAATGTTTACTACAACAAATGTTTAGATTCAACTATCTCAAAATCTATAAGATAAAATTTAACTGCCAATTAGGAACTTGAGAATTTAACTACAGCAGGGCAATGTGGCAATGAAGTTAGAATGTATAGACGAGATGGTTTAGATTCAGTGAAGATGCGAGACAAAGTAAGATGTGGTTCAACAACATGGTGGTTGCTCATGGAGGGCCAGGTGGACGAGATATATAATATTGCTGTTTATGACTGCATCAAGATCCTAGTGGAAAAACTTATGGCTATACCTTGAATAAATTACAAGGTGATGTTCTAGCAATGGTCAACTCGATCAGGCACATCATGCATTGGCATCTATATGCAAGATAAGAGCTAGTGAAAAGGTTGACCGCTTTTGATCCCACATAGATCAAAGAAAAGAAACTATTCTTGTTTATATAACACAATCTATGTCGGGCTAGATTATTATCAAGTTGTCTTCGATTTGTGTTCATGCTGTTAGGACCAACAACTTATTTATATGAAAATGCATGTCGGGCTAACTTGCTTTGATTATTATCAAGTTGTCTTCAATTTGTGTTCATGATGTTAGGCCAAAAAGCTTAGGTCGTAGACTAATATTAATTTATATGAATATGAATTCCTGACTATTTATTTTTACAGAATGTGAGAATCCTTTTATTTATGTAGCTAAATACTAGTTATTAGTCAAGAATGTTAAAGAGTATATAATTATTCAAAAAAATAATGCTATGTTTCTTATGTTAAAACTTAAACCAATAGAACTTCTAAATCCGATTAGAGCGTTAGAAAGCCTTGTAAGCCGTATAAAAGCTAGACGCGTCAAACTTCTTGACTTATCAACTATGCTAAACTTGATGTTAGTCATTCAAGAAACAAAGAAATCGACTTGAATTGACTACAAATTAAATCTCCCATCAACCGGTATCGAAAAAAGTTACCAGGCCCATCACACTTAACCTGGACATTATCATATATAATATCTTTCAATGAGTCGATTTGCGTATATAAAATGATTTCGTTGTGTTAAATTTGTCAGAAGTGACTACTCAAAGATATATCTCAAATATTTCCATACGTACTAGAAAGCGATATTTTCTATCTTAAATAGTTCAGCCCTACTTCAATATTCTCGTTGACTAACGGTTAACAAGGGCCATGTATTGGCGTCTATATGCAAGTGAAGTGGGATCACATTGTTGTTGTAAATATTAGTAGTAATAAGATTTTGTGATTTATGTGACTAATGTGGATTATCACCTTAACAACTTAGAATCTCACATTGGTTAATGATGGGAGTCTATGCGTGTTTATATACCACATATGAAGGAAGTAGTGGACAACGGTGATGGTTCTGCACTCATTTTTTGGGTTAGATACGGTACCGGAAGTGAGGTGGTGACCGGCCTTCCGGAGAGGTTTCAAGAAGGAGATATAGTTGAGGCATTGTCAAGAGTTTTGGAACAGAAAAGTTCGGAAAAGGGGGTTGATAGTGGTAGCGGAAGATGAGACTACACATTTTTGGAGCCTCACTATTCGTCTTCCTCAATCCTGGTCCCGGCTATTTTGCTCATAGATGAATATGGGATCTGGGAATCAATATCTCTTCAAGACAACACCTTGAGGGCAAGATGGTTGCGAATGAGTGGGGAATGATACACCCACGGTTAGGATATTATCATAGTTTATTATGTTTAAGATATATGTTGAGTCGTATTAGGAAAGTCAATAACTTATATTAGGAAAGTCAATAACTTGTGTTAGGAAAGTGTCAAGTCAATGTATATCTTGTAGTTGGCTTATGATCCAAGCCATGTCTTTTATTCGATATATATATCAAATCATTCTTAATTAATCAATCAATCAAGTTAAAGAACAATCTCTAAGCTTCTTTCTTACAGAGCCTGCACATGCTATAGTGGCGCAAATCTATCTCTTCTTCTTCTCTTCATTCTTAAGGAGCAAGCACACGCTAAAAGTGGTACCCTATCTAGATACAACCCCGAACAGGGTCGTATCACTAATACATGATCCATTTTGGTTAAAGACATAATTAACAAATCCGGCGAGCTTAGTTTTGTCCCGTCAACAAGTTTCTAATTCCTAAAGTCAATAATAACATCAACAACATCAACAGAGAAGCAAATGACACGTGAAACCCAAACTGATATTTCGAGTTACACCCTATATATCAGTTTCCAAATGACTAGTCTTGGATAAGATATTTATGAGTTTCCAAACGACTATACATGCTAGAGACCGGATTATAAAGTTCTACAAGTCACTTGTAATAATATTTCTTATGTTAAAACTTAAATAAATGGAACTTCTAAATCCGATTTGGGCGTTAGAAAGCCATGTGAGCCGTATAAAAGCTAGTCACGTCAAATTTCTTAACTTATAAACTATTCTAAACTTCATGTTAGTCATTAAATAAACAAAGAAATCGACTTGCATTGACTTCTAATCTCCCCACAACTGGTATAAAAAAAGTGTTACCAGGACCATCTAACTTAACCCGACCATCATTTGAGTACGTGTCTTTCATTGAGTCAATTTTCATATCATATGAAATGATGTCATTGTGTTTATTTTGGTAGGAGTGGCTACTCAAAGATACATCTCAAATCCAAATTCATATGTATTAAAGTCGATATTATCTGTCTTAGATAGCTTAGTTAACAAGCAAGTTAACAAGAGCCGTGTATTGGCGTCTATATGCAAGTGAAGTGGGATTATATTGTTGATGTAAATATTAGTAGTAATAAGATTTTATGATTTGTGTGATTAATGTAGATGATCACCTTGACAACTTAGAATCCTACATTGGTTAAACAAAGGAGTCTATGCTAGTTTATATACAAGAAGTATATACACGGAACACGTATTTGTTTTTTAGTATGAAGTATCCACTTGAACAATTTTTTATTAAAACAGAATAATGATCGTGAATCTCAATTCAAGATATAAACAATCTCTCACAAACAAATCAAAATAGCTTGATCTTAATCAAGAACTTAAAACCAAATCACCACTGCTAATCAGGTGTGATTCAATCACCTAATTAGTGATTGTTCTATTACAATGAAACTGAATAACAATATTTCTAGTAAGAGAGAGTGAGAGGAGCGTATGAACTCTTGAGAGAGAAGGAATTAAAGTTCAGATAAATCAAAACCCAACTTCGAGCTTTAAATACCCAGCTGAGAATCCCACTTGACATCACTGGACCTTCATCTTTAAGAAGCTTACACCTTGAGCCCAAAGTAACTCAAAACTACAATTTAATATTAACAGAATTAGCCCCTAAAGTATAAAACTGAATAAGATTATTCTTAACATCACTGATTGCCATGAGGGTGTGTGTTAAGCCTCTCCTTCATTAGCTCTTAGTGAATCATTTGTATGAATTCTTCATTTTTAATAATTAACAAAATGCATAAACCTTTCCTTTACAAAGATATTTATTGACTTATAATTAAAACCATAAAATGGATTAATAATTTAATATGATAGATAAAAACCGCACTAACGTGAACAAACAAATTCGTCACAAATTCTATCTTAGAGAATATAGATAATCTTGCACAATCCAGATTCTTTTATGTGAAATTTTAAAGAATGAGAGAGAATTAAGTGAAATGATCAAAATGTTATTGATTGAATGAGCGGGAAAGTAACTAAATTACAAATTATATAGAAAAGGAAATAATAGAAAAAGTACGACTACAGTCCATATACTATCTAAACGTTGCACATTAGACCCTATACTTCCACACTCCCCCTCAAGTTGAGAGTGGGAAGACTTGCAAACTCCCAACTTAGAGAGAACTTGTGATGCTGATCAACAGAAATGACTTTAGTGAAGACATTAGCTAATTGTTCTTTAGTGTTAATGTTGGAAAATCGGCCCCAACAAACCTAGAAGAAGTAGCTGCGAAACTTGAATCTTTGAAGAATTTTACACCTATAAGAATCTGGAATTCGAAAAGAAGTACACATGTATGCTCCTAATGATTTATTTATTAAGAACAAGGAAAATATACAGTACAATGACCCCTCCCCCTCACCTCTTTATTGTAGAGATGAGGGGGAAGAAAACCAACTCTAAAAGAGTCGAAACCTAGCTACTGCTACAGAGGAAAAAAACCTATGTCGATACATTTTTAATACCCTAATCTAAACCATCTTTTGAGATAGTATATATAAAGTGTGAACCGACATATAAATCTCCTACTTGGGCTAAACTTGTGCAAAACATTCTCTTTCATCTCTATACTTAATATTTATAGACTAATATGGATACTAAATATAACAATTTCCACCTTAGTACCATATTAGCCTATACCGATACTTAGAAATTTCAACCTATGCTGGAACCTCAGGCCAGGGATATCCTTTGACAAGGCACCTGTAGCAACACCCGCTACTATCTTTAGCTCGAATCCTGACTTTATTGCGAGTCACTTTAGCCAAATATCCTCCTTTGTAGCCTCCATAAGTATAATGTATGCCACTTTAGTTGTTGACAAATCCTTCATATGTAGCATCATAGCTTCTCAGCTTCCTACACATCCTTATATCATCAACCCGTACCTTGTGATTGATCTACCCATGACAGTGATCGATCTTCCTATGGCATAGTCAGAATCTATAAAAATCATGTACGTCTGTCTGTAATCCACGATCAATCTTATCCAACATACCCACATCTGCAGATGCTATGTCAAGTCTCGTGCAGACCACCTTTCTTGGCTTCCAACCGCATATATACATGACCACTTACCATTCTTTTCCACATCACAGTCCCTGATAGACTACCCATCAACGACAGTATAGAGTGTCCTTCCAACAAAGTCTGTACCAACTTCCTGTTGTAAAACATGGACTGTGACACCCTTAGGTTATTACCACTCTGATCCTGGACGATCTCCATACCAAGTCCATTTTCCTTTGCTTTATCCAGCAAATCCTTGGTAGCCAAAATCTCAACCTTCCATCCACAAGAAAAAACCATATCATCTATATAGAGAAATAGATGTATGAACATACCTGATGTATACTCTTATAATAGCCATCGCTATCGTCACTGCATTTCCTATAACAGTTGCTAAGCACATACACATCTGACCGAGCATCCATATCATCTTTCAATCCAGCCTTCCACTTGGAAATTACCTCACAAGCAACTGTATTATTGAAAGTCAATGACTTATGTGCATAAATCTTCTCCACTGCAGCAACTTCAAAAGCAGCCTCATTACTGTCTTCTTTATACCTGAATAGTTCACATGCTAAGTGTTTCTCCCTATCACGTGCTAACTGATAGTCCATCAAATCTTAATTTTGTACTTCTAGTAAACCAGCTCCTTCATCGACATTCTCTTGAGTTCCACGTTAAATGTATGATCCCCTAGCGGTTCCACCTCAAACTCAAATCCATGGAACACCTGCATTGAACCCGTACCTACACCAGAACCAATAAAAGTTTTCTTGTATTCCCCACTCTCATTGAAACCTATATTCCTGTAAAGCACTACCTTTGAACTAACGTCATCTAACCTCCAAAGCTTATTACCCACTATACTTTTGTGGTATCCCAAGAATATGCACATGACCTTAATCGTTTCAAGCATCCCTTGCTTAATACTAGCAAGCTAACAAAAAAACCCTAACATATCTATAGGCTTCTTAAATCCAATCGTTGATGATGGTGACCTATTCACTAGATATGTAGAACTGGTTGTATCCTCTGCCCAAAAAACCTTGGACAAACCAGACTGATTCAAAAAACAACGTACCTTAGCAAAGAGTGTCATGTTTGTCTCATTAACCAACCCATTCTTCTGATGTATCCCTGCAACACCCAAATGTTTGGCGACCCTACTCTTCATACATTGTTGTGTAGACCTCTAATTATAAGAATCAAGAACATTACCCGTCTCGATCTTCCACCCAGTCTGATATTCCTTTTCCTGCTCCTTTACCAAGTAGTCCGTGTTTGTCTTTTCTTCAGGTTGCTTGTCCTCCAACCGTCTTTGAGCCACTACATTATCATTGTTACTAACATGAAAAACCTCAGCTTCACGATCCCCTTGAGCTCTCTGCAGTTCTACCCCAAACCAAACACACTTTTCATCATGTACTTCATGGACTCCTGTTTCAACACCAGGACCAAGTTGTTTGAACCCAACTTGTTTTGAACCTCCATGCTTTTGTACAATATTCCCATTGAGCTTTTCGATGTTTAACCTAGTATTCATACTAGCCATTCTTTTAACCCTTTGCTAACCGTTTAACCTTTTATGAATTTACCTACACAAAACACGATCTAGCAAAGTAACCTGTTTGTAAAAAACCCTTGCTTTATAGATATAACCCTAAGAATAAACCTTCTTAGATATCGATCAAACCAAGAAACCCTTCAAAAACAAAACCCCTTATTAATCAAATATCGATTAAACCTTGGAAATCAGACCATCTAATAAAATCGACAACCCTTGATTTAAGAAAGTACCTAACGCTTTTTGAAGTAACCCTTGTCGTACTTTATTTATGCAAAACAATTTCTTGTAACCTAAGAAACCATGCAACCTCGACAAATCTTGGACTTATTCTCTGACCCTTTTGTTTATTCTGATAACCTTGTGATATAAACCTCACAACACTGAATCAAACAAAGTACCTTGTGCGTAACTCCAAATAATAATAAAAATTATTATTATTTGAAAACTAACCTCCCTTAAGTCTTCTACACCTTGTTTCGAACCCGAACAATCGAAGAACTCAAGAAACCCTTTACTGTCGATATCCCTTGCTAAACCTAAAAACTCGTAACCTAAGTTTCTTAGCAAATCAACGAATTCTTAAATCTTTTATCACCTTTGTCAAAAATATCTCAACAACAAACAAAAGACTTTAACTTTATATAATTTTGTTGATCAGTTTGCAAAAGAAATAAACCCCACCACCTATTAAAGTCATCAACAACTAGAAAATCTTTAATATAATACCGTGTGGTTTATTCTGATTTAAGTGAACTTTTAAACCGTAAACCCTTGCAAACTTTGATAACATGATCTTCTTTAAAACAAGAAAAACCAAACAGCCTTTGATCTTCAATGAACCGAAAATCAACCAGCCCCTTGAAGCCTTTCCTTGTCGTAAGAACCTGGACAAATAACCCGAACTTCAAGAAATCCCTTTTTGTCGATAACCTTGTAGTGAAAGTAACAAGCAATCCCTCGACACCATTTAAAGACTTGAAACCCGCGACTTCAAAGAACCTTGTGTCGGAATCTGTTGCTTGAAACTTAACCCTTTTGTTGTCCAAAACTGACACCAATAAAACCTTATTATTAGATACTCAAACAACAAGAAAACCTGTTGCAACCTTCAGACTTGCTGTCAAAAACCGACCAGCAAGAAAAAACCAAACAACAGACTTGTTGTCAAAAACTGATCAGCAAAAAACCTTAAAAAATTTGACCTAGCTTCTACCCGAGACCTGATCCTGGCTATTGATACCACTTGTTGGAAATCAGCCCTAACAAACCTGGAAGAAATAGCTGCGAAACTTGAATCTTTGAAGAAGTTTACACCTACAAGAATCTGGAATTTGAAAAGAAGTACACATGTATGCTCCTAATGATTTATTTATTAAAAACAAGGAAAAGATACAGTAAAATGACCCCTCCCTCCCCCCTCACCTCCTTATTGTAGAGATGAGGAAGGAAGAAAACCAACTCTAAAAGACTCGAAACCTAGCTGCTGCTACAAAGGAGAAAAACCTGCGTCGACACCTTTTTAATACCCTAATCTAATCCATCTTTTGAGTTGGTATATATAGAGTGTGAACCGACATATAAATCTCCTACTTGGGCTAAACTTGGGCTAAACTTTCTCTTTCATCTCTATACTTAATATTTATAGACTAATATGGATACTAAATATAATAGTTAACATAGGAAGGATTAATTTTTCCTGACTTCATTTGGTCTCTTACAAAATGACAATCCACCTCTATGTGCTTTGTTCTGGCATAGAATACAGGATTTACAGCAATGTACAAAGCTGCTTGGTTATCACAATGAAGATTAACAAGCTCTAAATTAGTAATTCCTAAGTCTTTGAATAAGCTGACAAGCCAAGCCACTTCACAACAGGTTAAGGCCATGGCTCTATATTCTGCTTCAGTAGATGATCTTGACACAACTGCTTGCTTTTTAGACTTCCAGGACACAGGCGAATCACCTAACAAGATACATTACCCTATAGTAGATCTTCTAGTCACGGGACAACTTGCCGAGTCTGAGTCACAATAAGTTTTGAGTTCCACTGCAGAGTCATTTTCCAATAAAATACCTTGTCCTAGAGAATTTAAGAGATACCTCAACAAGTGCTTAACTGCCTGCATATGAACTAAGGTAAGAGATTTCATAAATTAACTTAGCAATTGAACTGTATAGCAAATATCAGGCCTTATGACTGTGAGATAAATGAGCTGTCCAATGCTTCTTCTATAGACTTCTGGATCAGTTAAAGGAGTACCAACATCAGCTTGCAGTTTGAGATTTGGATCCATAGGAAGCTTGTAAGGTTTATTATTCAAAACTTCCCCTTCTTTAAGTTCCTTAGTATATTTATACTAAGAGATAAAAATTCCTTGAGAAGATTTGCAAACTCCTAATCCTAAGAAATTACTAATCTCACCCAAGTCTTTCATGTGAAACACAGAACTCAGTTGACACTTAATACTAAAAATTTGATCCTTATTATTACCAGTGATCAACAAATCATCCACATACACCAAAATAGCAGTGAAACTTTAATCTTGCTTCTTTACAAACAATGAGTAATCAGTTTTTTATTGAGTAAATCCAAATGCAATTAAAGCATTTAACAATTTGGAAAACCACAGTTTAGGTGCTTGTTTCAAACCATAAAGAGACTTCTTTAATTTGCAAACAAGACTTGAATCAAGAATTTTATCAGTAGTAACTTCTTTCCCTGGTCCTGCATAACCTTAAGGAAGTCTCATGTATACTTATTCAAACAAGTCACCATGAAGAAAAGCATTAGAAACATCCATTTGACAAGTAAACCAACCTTTGACAGCTGGAACTGCAAGCAAAGATCTTAAAGTCACCATTTTTGCCATAGGAGCAAAAGTTTCTTTATAATCCACCTCATGCTTCTGTCTTTGTCCTGAACAACAAGCCTAGCCTTTTTTTTGTCCTTGGTACCATCAGATTTGAGTTTGGTCTTATAAATCCAATGAGAACCAATTGTTTTTTTTCCTGGTGGTAAATGAGTTAACTCGCAAGTACCATTTTTTTTTCTAAAGCTTGCAGCTCAACATCCATTTCTTTAAACCAATTTGGGTCTGCAATAGCTTGTTTAAAGTTCACAGGGTCTTGTTATGCTAAAAGAGCAGTGACAAAATCTTGAAAATCTGGTAGAAGGGGTGTTTGGGACACTTGATTTGCTTTGGGAGTATGACTGAGCACAAAATCTTTGAGCTTAGGAGGGAAAGTAGTAGTCCTTGTAGACTTTCTAGAAGGAACATCAGTAGAAGACTGAGAAGTATAAGCTTTATTATGAGATTGACTAGGTTGAGTTAGTTCAGGTTTAACATTAGGGGTTATTTGGTTATGACTGTTATCAGAAGTAGAAGGAGTATTTGGAAGTGAAAAGTCATCACAATCAGTTGTGGACTTATAAGGGCAAGGAAAATTAGTAGGAACAAGAGAGACCAAACTGTTAATGCTATCAGCAGCAAATGGAAAGACATCTTCTTGAAAAATAGCATCTCTAGAAACAAATGAAGAATGAGTCATTAAGTTATAGAATTTATACCCTTTCTGATTTGAAGGATATCATAGGAAGACACAAGGAACTCCTCTAGGATCAAACTTATCAACAGTTCTTGAGGGATTACTACCCATAGCCAAACATCTAAACACTCTCAAATGGTCATGTGTTGGCTTTTTCTTGAGTAAAACTTCATAAGGGTTACATTTCCAATGACAGAAGAAGGAAACCTATTAATGAGGTATGTAGCAGTAGTAACACAATCTCCCCAAAACTTGAGTAGTAATTTGGAATGGAATCTCAAAGCCCTAGCAATATCCAAAATATAAATGTGTTTCCTTTTAACTCTGACATTCTACTGTGGTCTATCAACACAAGAGGTTTGATTGACTATACCCTGGCTTGACAAATAAGGCCCACATTGTCCTTTGACAAACTCCAAGGCTTTATCAGATCTAACAACCTTAACTTGTTTCTTAAATTGTGTAGAAACAAATTTGAGAAAAGACTTAAGAGCATCAAATGATTCAGACTTATGCTTAAGCAAATACACACAAGTCCCTCTACTACAATCATCTACTATAGTCAGAAAATACATGAACTGACCATCTGTTGGCACTTTATAAGGACCCCATATGTCAATATGAATCAAGTCAAAAATACTAACACTATGGGAATCACTTGATGTATAAGGCAGTTTAGAGAATTTTGCCATTGGAAAGGACAAGCATTTATCCAAACAAGATTTAGACAAAGAAACAGGAAAACCATTCATATGCTTTAGTTTGGAATTAGATACATTTTCTAGCCTATGATGCCACAATGCATATGTATCAGATACACATTTATTAACAGCTGTACAAGCAAACTTTTGTAAAGTAGTCTGAACTAAGCTAGTAAACACACTATCAACCTTATCTGAAGACACATTCACGAGGTGATACAATCTATCCTTGAGTTTACCCAGTCCTTTCACCTTCCTTATTGTCAAGTCTTGGACAATACAAAACTTTGGATAAAAGGACACAACACATTGACTATCTTCTGTCAACTTTGGCATAGACCATAAGCTAAACTTAAAAGATGGTACTACCAATACATCTTTGAGTAAAAACCTATTTTCCAATTGAACCTTACCCAATGAGAAATGATAGAAGTATCTCCATTAGGTAACTTAATTTGTGGTTTAATTTTAAGTGAATATGGGTAAAAAACAGACTCATGTACTTGTGTCATATGGTCTGATGCACCAGTATCATAAATCCAGTCTTTCGAGAGTTCTAATAGATCAATTTGACTATTAAGACAAGCAATACCTGCAGCATAGTGATGATCAATCTCTTCCTCAAAACCAGTAATTGAACTAAACTACTGGACACTTCTCAAGAGTTGTTCAAATTGCTGAGGTGTAAAAATGATATTCCTACTTTCTAAATGAGCTGCAGTCCAATTAGCAGACTGATTCCTATTTTGTACTAAACTTTTCTTGTTCTGTTTGACTTGTGATCCTTTAAACTTTGAATGCCATAGAGGATACCCAACTTTCTCTTAACATTTCTCTGGTGGATGCCACTTAAAACTACAAATTCCATACTTATCCTTGACATTTCCTCTACTATACAAAGCAGTAGTCTCAACATCAGAAGAAGATCTAAACAACACCCTTTGTGACTCCTCTTGTTGAATCAAAGAACATGCACTTTCAACTTTAGGCAAAGGATTCATCATCAAGATCTGACTTCTTTGATGACTATAACAATCTTCCAATCCATTCAAGAACTGAAACAATCTTTGATCTTCTTTTTGCTTATTCAAGGCATTCAAGAAAGCAGTTATCTCAGGAGTAATTCTAACAATAGCAGGCAATGAATTCAAACTATCTAATTCCTCCTAAACACACTTCATTCTTGTGTAATACTCACCAATTGAACTACCAGACTGAGTAATCTCATAAGTGTCCTTATTCAACCTATACTTCCTTAGAGTACCTCCTTTCCAATTGTTGCCAAATCTAAGTAGCTGTACCAATGAACATAGCATATCTTGTAATTGATTCATGAACATATCCTATAATCTAACTGGTCACCATATTGTTGCAAGTATCCCAATGTTCAGTAAGATTAGCATCTGTAGAAGACCTAACCACAGTCCCTTTTACAAAACCTAAATTGCGTTTAGTGGACAATACTATCTCGCCCTATAGTTCTAAGTAGTAAGCCCTAACTAGTTTTTCTTGAATGATTAAAGAACTAGGACCATCAGATAGATGCAAATATAGTGGATTTTGAAACAAAGCAGGTTCAGACTTTGTTATGAATTAAGAAACACAAAGAATCAGAGTGAATTTTGCGAAAACGATACAATAAAAAACAAAGTAGTGAATAAACTAGACACCCTCTCTTGTAACGGTTTTAACATAAATAACCATTTTTGTAATCGAAATAACAATCAGAACTCCATTGATGAAGCTTTGATACCATGTGAAGTTCTAAAGAATGAGAGAGAATTAAGTGAAATGATCAAAAATGTTATTGATTGAATGAGCGAGAAAGTAACTGAATTACAAATTACATAGAGAAGAAAATTACAAAAAAGTACGACTACAGACCCTATACTATCTAAACGTTACACATTAGACCCTATACATCCACATTTAAAGTGAATTTATTGTAATTCTTTTGTGCAAATGCACGTTCATTTTATTATACAGCACGTGCTTATTGTTTAACAAAGATTCATCAAGTTGAATGATAGTCATTACATCGATTATGCGACTCGGTTTCAAAAGCTTCAAATACCTTTTGCAAACTAGCTAAACGTTCCATTTGGTTTAGTATACAGTTTCCGGGACCGATGATGTAGGATTATTATTGATTCTACACTCTATACTTGGAGAAAATTTGTACAAAAATTCTTAAATTTTTATACTTTAATAAAATGTATAAGCTTTTACTTTATTAATATTAAAATTTTCTCTCTATGGGGCTAAAGTAATGTATATCTGTTTATAAAAACTTAAAAAGATTCAATAACCTAAGTCTAGATCTATAAAATACCATAGCAATTACTCGAGTTTGCCAGATCTCTAGCTGTATAACTAGTTTATATTTTTGCCTAGAACTGGTGCCCTTGATATGTTACTATTACTCACATTATTAAACCTAAAGGTCGTGCAAGTTTAAAAAGTTGTTATCCCACATTGTTGTAAGTTGCAACTTAAAGTGGCTATAGATAGACAAACAAATACTTCTCCATTGTTAACTTCCAAGTGTTTTTAAGTTCGTGTGTGTTTCTTTTTGGTTTCACGTTCCTCTTTATAAACCGATAAGACACATAGTCAGGAGCTAAAATACATTTCGATGTTACTTTTTGAATTACTAGATTGCTATGGTATGATATTACGTTTTACTACATTGCTACGATATTTTATAGATCTTACATTTTAATATTATTTTTAACTCTGGTGAAAACACCAATAACAAAAGCAAGAAGGTAATAAAATATAGTTTTTAAAATAGCACACATATAATCACTCAATCTGATAGAGTGTCTATTACTTTACGCTCTGTTCTTGAGATTTTTTTTAGATGGAAAGGTAAGGTATGGGAAGGGAAATTACAAATATTGGTGTTTTTGAGTTTTTTTTAAGATGGAAAGATAAGGGACGGGAAAGGATGAGGGAGGGAAGTTAAGGACTTTTTTGTGTAGATTTATTCCATCCAAAATTGGGGGGATTAGGAAGGAAAGTGGTTAACTAACATCATGGACTTTTGTTAAATTCCTTTTATATCCTTATTTCTTTTTCCTAGTACGAGGAGTAATTATAAGATTGTAGCAGTTTTAGTTTTGTGTAGTATGTAGTAGCATTTACTCGTATGAATAGGATTTTGTTGACTGAAAATATTGTAGTGCAATATCAAAGTGTGCATTCTCTTTAAACGCGTACTGTGATAATAAATTCCTAAAATACTACTAGTAGTACGTAGAGTAGTATTTACGAGTAATAATTATCTAGCCTAAGTGGTTGTAGGAGTTTTCAAGTTAAAGATTTTGAAAACGTGAAGAATGACGGTAAACGAAGTAGTTATATATTATTCTTTCACCATGTTAATATCTTAATATATGTTCTTAATTTTGATCATGTATATAACTGGTAGATCTTGTGGTTCTTCATTCTTTGAGTAGGTTAATTTGAAAAAATATATATATATATATACAACAATGAAATGGGTCACTAACTCAAAGGGACAAGGGTATATTGGTAATTTTGCTAGCTTTCTTATCCTTTCCTTACTACTTAAAAATAAAAACTCAAGAACACAAGTTGCAATAACCCCTTTCTTCAGAGTGCCGTCCCTTACTTTGCCCTTCCGATCCCATCCCCTTTCATTCTTTTGAATTTAGATTCTTTTGACCAATTAGTTGGAGCTAAAGCTTATTAATATGAAACCGCTTAAAAATACATTGAATAATTTTCAGATATATTTACATCTTTTGCTTGATAATCGT
>BQNB010045695.1:4377-44131 GCA_026074375.1 Tanacetum coccineum | reverse complement strand
TCAAGTATTTTTCTCTCGTCTTCAACCTCATTTCTTCGACGACTAGAGTACATAAAATAATATTACTAGTACCTCCCGATAATTGTATATTTATAAAACTGGTCAAAATCGAAAAAAAAAAACAATTTTTTATTCTCAGATAGGCGGCCCCCTTAAAATTAAGGGGACCGGCCGTGTTAAAGTGGGCGGCCCCCTTAATAATTAAGGGGACCGGCCTATTAAAATCGCTAAACAGCCCACTTCTTTTGCAAAATACAATACCAAACACCCATTTTCATCTTTCCCTCTCTCTCTGTTACCGTGTGACAAACACACACACTCAAAAACCATAAAATCCAATTCCCAAACTCAAAATTCATCCAAATTCACAAGGGGCAAACACCTATAACGTGATTAACAACACCTATTGTAAGATATCTTATACTTATCTTTTTCAATTTCATCCAATTTTGCTTTCAATCAAAATTGGGTATTTTTCATAGTTTTTATTTTTTTATTCAATTAGGTCTAGAAAATACATAACTACAATGATTCCCGTAGTCATAGGAATTCAATACATTCAATAGAATTGAGTCACAAACTTTTTTTTGGTTCGAAAATTTTATAAACATATATACATAGTTTTCAATTTTTTTTAAACTAAGAAATTTTAGAACAAAAGTCTATACATTGTTGATTCATGCCAAAAACATGTTAAAACAATCATACATTGTCTATCGAAACATACATATCTAAATGTTTATTTTTCGAATCAATGAATAAAAGTCTTATAAAAATAAAGGGGTGTTTGGTTCGTTCCTTAGGATCGATTTTTAGAGTCGAAATGACCATCACTATATTTTTGTCACATGTGTAAACCCGTAACTAACTTGTATAAGTCATCAAGATATATAATTCATATATATATTGATACATTTTATAAAAAGTGTAAAATAAAGGGGTGTTTGGTTTAACGTTTTAAAACATAGTGTTGAGTCAAAACAAACCCCATTTAACCCTCACCAAGTCAAAAAATAATGAACTAATATTTGTCAACAAAATATACAACTTAACGTATATTTTTTGAAAATTTTAGTCAAGTCTTGTATTAATAAGGGAATGTTTGGGTCATTTCCTAGATGTTGAAATATATAACTAATATATATTCTTCGACATCCTAGATTAAGTGAAAAATAAATTAAGGAACATATGGATTACTTCTTAGGTTTTTATTTTTAGAGTCGAAGTAATCCTTGTCCCACATTTGTTGTTTTTCAAAAACTTTATTTGTATTTTTTTAAATTATTTCGTTGTAGACTTGTTTAGGTGACAAACATTCCTCGAGCAACAGTTGGTGATACCTCTCATAGCTGTTCTTACATTCCTAAAGTATCCCAAACACCCGGTATCTCTCCCTCTATCGCTCACTTCTACAAACCTATCGAAAATCAATGTATTCATGAAGGTAGAGTTGTTGATCAACTTTACTACACATCCGATCACATCGATCGTTGTTTTTCTAACATTCGTCTCAATTGTCTCAATGAAATCAAATAGCCAATTGTCCCTCGTTTCATCCTAGACTTTTATAGTCAAGTCACTCTTCAAAAGGATGATTTCAGCGTCATTCTTATCTCCTTTATGATTCAAAATAAATTCATCACTCTTTCTCTCTAACAATTCGGTCAAATCCTCAGAATTCCATTCACTGGTCAAGCCATATTCACAAACGAATGGGATCTTGGTGCTCTTACATACTCCCAAGACACTGAAGGACCATATCATACCGACCTCCCTACTCCTAAAGAAATTCATCAATTTTCAAACGTATTGAAATCCTAACGCAAATTTCAAACACCAAAAACGTTCATTTTTCTCCATAATCAAGTTTTGACCAAAGTGCGTAGACAAGACTTGATAAAGATGAACAAATCATTTATGGAAAATGTGTGAACTTATGCTTATGTTTATGTTTAATTAATTATGTGATGACAACCCGACTTAGTCGGGAGAACTTGAACTTGTTTAAGCTGGCTTAAGACCTCTAATCTTTGAGAATGATTAGTATGCTTTTATAATTATGCATTCTTGTTCTATTTTAATTGTTGCAAACATACATGATATACTTGATTTCACATGTTATATATATAATATATCTAATATTTTTTATATTTATATATATATATATATATATATATATATTATAGATACTATATATTTTAATTTTAAAAATTATATATATATATATTTTATAAAATAATACATGGAACTTGCTGCAAATTGACCACCAAAACACAACCTTTCTTACAAATCTTTGGAAAAAATCAAATTTTTTGTCGTCTGAAAAACACCAAAGGGGTGGGCCCCTTAATTCATAAGGGCGGTCCCCTTAAAGATAAGGGGGCGGCCATTAAATAAGGGGACCGGCCATCTGGTTAACAGATTTTACTATTTCTTTTTGCTTTTTTTATCTTCTTTTAACCTAGCCCTCTGCTATCCTTACAAGAATCGCTGAACAGTTTCTGGAAAATACTAAATCTATTTCAAACTTTATTCCATTTCCAAACCATTTTCTTCTAATAAATTTCCTCCGAATGCATATCACCACTTCACTATCCTCTTCATCCTTTATCAACCACCATAAAACACCATGGCCACCACTAAAGCTTCCATTTCCAAAGCTTCTAAAAGACCAAAAATCGACATCATTCCTCCAAAACAATTGTTTGTGGATTTAACTCAAGATGATACAAAAACCCCATCACCCAAGCATCAACTCTCATCACCCTTAGTGCTCTAATGGACCATCAAAAAACATTCCAATCTAAAGGCATTTCCTCTTCCTCCATTGACTACACACCCAAATCACCAATTCATACACTTCACATCAACAAATGGTTACTTGATAACCTCACCAAACATCCCCTCCTTCTAAGAGAGCCTCTCACCTCCTCTAACTCAAAAAACATACCATCAAGAACAACTCATCCCCCTTTCCCACAACCTTACCAACTTGATTGTCCATTTGAATTACTCCATTACCCTCTCACGTATCTCTTGGTCTTCTCATTCCTTTAGGTACTTATTTGAGGCACAGGAGACTCGAGGTTAATTGTGTTGCATTATAACAGTTTCTCTTATCTTTTGATGGAGAGATGAAACTCCAATGATGTTTTCTCCATTTGAATACATGCTTTCACACTCCTTACCAATCACCACCAACTCACACATTCTTTCACCAAAACTAAAAAAACATAACACCATGTTTAGCCCATTTCAAATAATGTCTATCAACCTTTTGCAAGCAACAAATAGTTCCATGGAATTTAAGAATGATTTAGGATCTTTTGTGTTTAAAAAATTTTGGTATGTTGATATCTAATTGCTTCAAGCAGATTTATCTCTACTTTGATGTATGCATGCTTGTGTGTTATACACAATTGTTATGTTTATTGAATGGACTTTAGTCTTATGTTTTAATTATGCACTTGTTTTCTTTTTGGTTGATTGAACTTTTCATATCCATAAAAGTTAAGCCTAGTTGATATATATTTGTGATTGTTAGTTTACACAAATAACTTGACACTTGTAAGCATTGTCAACATGTTTAAATATTTTTTTCCTAGTTGCTACATGTTAGAAATGGTTGTCTTGTTCTTCTAACTTGTTTTTGTATCAAAGTTATCATAGCTTGATTTCTTGGTGCCCTTGAACGAGGGGGAGTACACATCAAGAGGGAGCGTTCATCCCGTCGACTTTTCACATATTCATCGACGAAGCCTTTTTGATCCTACAAAAAGGGGGAGAAATAGAAATAAAACTCACTAAATACTTGCTTAAAACAATTTTACATTTAATGAGTTTAGATTTTGTAATCATCAAAAAGGGGAAGATTGTTGATAGAAATAATGCCTAAAAACGTTATTAATATTTTTCGATCTCTCTACGTTTTGGTAATCACAAAATGTAAAAACAATTAATGAAAAATTGTTTGTAAACAAGTAATTAGAAGTCAATTTTCATTTTGAAAATTTAATCATTTAAAGGTATGAATAAACATATGCTTAATGCATTTTATGATCAAAGGAATTTTTATTCAACCTCATATTTTTTTTATAAAAATGCCACAAATATTTTTATAACTTTTACAAAACATTTTTGGATTTAAAAGAAATGTTTTATTCAAAATAAATATTTTGAATTCAAATTTTATACATAAAAACGGCTAGAAATGTTCCAGAAAACACCTCCCCCATAAAAGACAAAAAAGGGAGCGTCTGGCCTGTGCGGCCCCCTTAATTATAAGGGCGTTCCCCTTAATAATTAAGGGGACCGGCCCCTATTTAAGGGGACCGCCCAAACAAAAAACCAGCTCAGCTGGCCTATAAATACTGGACTATTCCCTACTGTTTTTCTTACCTTTTGCACACACTTTCTTTCCGTTCTAAATCAGTTTATACTTTCCTTTCTTTCCTTTGATCATTTAACCATAAAGCCTTGTTTCCAAGTGATCCAAGCTTTGATCCTCAAGTGCAAGAGAAGAATACTTCCTATCATCAAGGGAAGAAGTATTATAGCTTAGTATGTGTCCTTGCAACCTTGTTGCAATTGTATCATATCTTGTAAATCATTTGTATATATTGTGAAGGTGTGTATCATAGTTGTGTACAATAAGTGTAACATTCCGTATTTTCAAGTCATTTACGACGTCATCTATTTTACTAATTATTTTTTTTCTCGTACGCGTTTACTTTTAATTCTTATTATGTAGTAAAATCGCGTAAACTAAAAATCAACAATTAACGTAAACGGACACCAAACGAATTAAAGTTTTTGTCAAGTAAGCAATATATTATTTTTACGAAAGTAATAATCAACATTTTATATTTTATTTATTGGTTAGGTAAATTGTTTACATTTCGCGATAAAAGTACGTTTAGGCATACCCGGAACCACCATAATTAATTTACGCTTCAACAAATGCTTATTTTTATTTTCAATTGATCATAAGTTATAAACACTTTTACCCCACTTATCAAATGGGATGCCTCATTTATACAAGAAATAAGCAAGACCTATTCAATTTACATGTATAATTTCTAAATTAAATCTACAAATTACACTTTACATTATAACATTATACTTTCATTTTTTTAAGTATAATACTTTCATTTAGCTAGCTAGATATTTCCTCCATAATTTCATGGGATGATTCACACTTTAGGGAACATAAAGACTTATAAACCATACCTAAAGTCTTGTACAGCACTTGCCATTAAACCTAGCCATACCTCTCATCCTTTTAACCAAAGACTTACATGTTTACTTGTAAGCTTCCATAATTATGACCATACTTTCCTTGAAACCCTCATCTTGTCTTTGACTAGTCATTATGGTATTTAAAGACTTTGCTAGTGAAATACATACACACTTCTTATTTTAAAGGTGTAAAACATAAAAACTCCTCCTCCTCCCCTAGCTCACGGCAAAACACAAGACCAACACCAAATTCATACCAAATTTTATTTAACACATTTACATACATTCCTAAAACATATCTAAGATGTCCTAAGAAGATTTGAAGGCTTGGTTAAGTCTTTACAAGTGTTAAGCAAGAAAAATGGAAGATTAGGGTTTCAAGATCTTGCAAGCTTGGGTTTATAATCTAAACAAGGGTTTGGATTGTGTTGGTTATCATATTACATCACCATAAGGTTATCTAAAACCCTTTATGTCTTTACATTTATCATTTTATGTGTATATAAGTTTCTTTTTTTGTAAAGTTTGGGGGGGGGGTAAACATCACTATCTAGGATGCTTTTAAAACATGATTTTATGAAACAAATCCAAACTTTTTGATTGGATTCGACATATAACCTGGTCATTTTATTATTTTATAAGATAGTACATCTCATGACGATTCTAAAATGATAAGAAACTCGAAAAACCGATTTATAACGAAAAAGATACGACGATTTCAAGTTTACGTTAAATATATACTTTTATAAAACTATTTTTATAAAAGTTACTATTCACCACAGAAACTTATACTTTTAAAACATCAATAAATCGATAAAACTTTTAAATACGAAGACGTGCTCGAAAGAATCGCTAAAAACGGAGTTAAAATGAATAAGTTACGACATTTACGAGATTTACGATAACTAAATCTATAAAAATAAATATATAACTGTTATGAACAGTAAAATCACTATTCATCAGAAAAACTCAAATTTTGAAAATGTTATATTTTGATAATTCGTCTTAATACGAAGACGTAGACGTAAAAAACAAAAGAAAATGATTAAAAACGAGAAAGTTACGTCAGTTTTACTAAAATATACTTATAAACGTTTTTACTTTATAAATATGATTTCACTAAAACGATTAGATGGTGATGTAGCTATATAGAATTATATGTGGTATTAGTTAATCAAAGTACTATATTACTAGGGAGTTTCATAATGAGGCCTCTTCGGGGTGGCGTATCGACGAGTTGTTGGATTTACGATTTAAAGTGTCCTAGCTCCTCATACGTCACTACATGACCTCTTAATTATGATAGCCCGAACGATAGTATGATGAGCTATACGACCTATAAATAATCAAAGTGTTTAGTACTTATACGACCTATATTGGATTAGGTTGCATTCGATCGTAAGCGTGACGTATTTTCTATTGTGAATACTTGTTGATTACCATTCACTCGAGGTTAGTTCATAGCCCCCTTTTTACTACGTGATTGTTTTACAAAATCTACAAGGTGAATTACATTGCTTATTTTACTATTGGACACAAGTGTTTCTCTAAGTGTTTTCAAAGTGTTTACAAAGTGTATGCTATCCAGATTACTGCCTGAATATTATTGCTAAGTTACCTTATTGCCGTGAAGTCCTTATTTATCATGAACCGTTAATTGTTATTGTAGTAAGCGCGAGTGTTGTGGATGAATCTATCGGGACTGGCAATCCCCACCTTTTCATGGATCACTAGTTTGATCAAGGTGCATTTAACATTGAGAGGTGTTAGGTTGTTGGCAAGCATCCTATATTCTGATTGGGGCACAAATCTAGTTAAGGCTTCGGGGTCATGAACTTACTGCAATAATAAACGTTTTGGACTACTGAATGTGTTTCAGAGTCTACTATTACTTTGATCTTGTGGTCCACCCTTTTTACCGATAAACCTATGATTTCACTCAACCTTTGTGTTGACTTTTAGCATGTAATTTTAGGTCCTAAGGTATGAAGATTGGAGGGGAGCCGTGGCGGATATCAATGAAGACGGATTTTGTGTTTTATCTATATTCAATGCAACTTTTATTATCTTTAAAAACTTAAGTCATCTTTTGGGTATCTTAGAAGCTTTTGTTAATTAAATATGTACTTGAACATGTTTATTGATTTTTATACCATATGTGAACCTATGTATAAACTTGATATTTTTGCTATGGTATCGAATGAAATCTGTCATAAACGTCCATTTATGGTCGTTTCTATATCCTTGATGTTGTTACTTTGACGTAGCCCCCTTGTTACAATCGTGCTACTTGATTTTGGAGGTGTTATAGATGGTACCAGAGCCAAGGTTATAGGGAACGGGGTCATTTTCAAAACCTAGTCTATAACCACAAAGTTTAAATGTTTTCTTTTCTTTCATTTTTAAATACAGAATCCTTCATGGCTATCCGATATCCACGCGTGCGTATTCCCTGATCCTTACTTACTTTTCCAATTATCATTATTGCATTATATATAATCTTAGATATATAATACTTGGTTTAAATTCGATCTCTTACGTCTATCTTTTGACATATCAATATCTATTTCTATCGATAAATTATATAAATATCGACTATCCTGATTAATTTATGATTATTTATATCATTCTCCATTATTTACCATGTGTCATGACTCTGCATACCTTTACAAATTCTAAACGAATTGTGTACTAGTGTTGCTAGAATCATGCCGCCTAGGAGATTTAAGAAGAGTTTTGTATCTTCTGTGTTTACACATTTTATTAATAATGCCCCTGCCACTCTAAACACTAGCTACGATGTAGAATTAGCAGACGGAAAAGTTGTTAGCACCAATACCATTTTACGTAGTTGCACCTTAGTTTTGTGTAATAAGGTGTTCAAAATAGACTTGTTACCAACCCGGCTAGGTAGTTTTGATGTTATGATTGGAATGGATTAGTTGGCATACCACCGAGCTCTCATCGATTGTTATTATGAGACGATTGTCTCCGTTATTCTCTTCCAAATGGCAAGATTCTTGAAGTTTAAAGCGAGAGGCCGGAAAAGGATCTTCGTTCACTTGCATGTATCAAAGATGATGAGAAAAATCTTGATGACATACATGTTGTCCGAGACTTCCCTGAGGTATTTCCAGACGATCTATTAGGATTTACTCTTGTTTGCGAGGAGATTTGAATAAACATTGTGAGTGAGGATGAAAAAAACATAAAAAATATTAATAATAGAATGAACGGAGGAGAGACGGTGGTAAAAAGAGGGGAGTTAATATATAAAAATATAAGAAACTTCAAAATATGAGAGGCGGACTGAGGAGGGAGAGTAAAAATTGAAGTGGGGGCATTACAAATGAATAGAAAAGGAGAGAGAAGAGGAGTTATAAAAGTAGTACAAAAATTGGTAAAACATTAAAAATTGTTAGACCTAGTGAAGAGAGGGGAGTGTGTGGATGGTCAGTTAAAAGATCATAACTTACAAGAGGTAATATATTATAGGAGATATGAGAATATTTGAGAATTATATTATAATTATAAAAAAGAGAGAATTTAAAATATATGGGAGAGATTAATTTTAACGATAATTTGGAGTTCCGAATGGCAAGATTCTTGAAGTTCAAGGCGAGAGGCCGAAAAAGGATCTTCGTTCACTTGCATGTATCAAGGCTGAATGAGAAAAATCTTGATGACATACGTGTTATCCGAGACTTCCCTGAGGTATTTCCAGATGATCTGTTAGGTTTACCTCTTGTGCGAGAGATAGAATTTCGCATCGATCTGATTCCAAGCGCATCGCCAGTTGTTAGATCTCCATACCGGTTAGCCCCTTCAAAAATGTTAGAATTATTGAACCAGCTTAAAGAGCTTCAAGAGAAGGGTTTTATTCGACCAAGTCACTCACCATGGGGAGCACCCGTGCTCTTTGTCAAGAAGAAAGACAGTTCGATGAGAATGTGTATTGACTAAAGGGAACTAAACAAGTTAACTATAAAGAACCGTTACCCTCTCCCCAGAATTGATGACTTGTTTGACCAATTACAAGGTGCATGTTGTTTCTCCAAGATCGATCTTCGTTTGAGATATCATCAGTTGAGAGTCCGAGAGGAAGATATACCGAAGACCGCGTTTAGAACTCGATACAGACACATTGAGTTCACATTCATGGCATTTGGACTGACAAACACGCCAGTAATATTTATGGACTTAATGAACCGCGTTTGCAAGCCGTATTTGGACAAATTCGTAATTGTGTTCATTGACGACATCTTAATTTACTCAAAGTCAGAAGAAGAACATGAAGTCCACCTGAACACGATTTAGACTTACTCGAGAAGGAGAAGTTATATGCCAAATTTTCTAAGTATGAATTTTGGTTGAAAGAAGTTCAGTTCCTAGGACATGTGTTCAACCGTGACGGTATCCACGTAGATCCTAGCAAGGTTGAGTCTGTCAAGAACTGGAAGACTCCTGAATCGTCAACTAAAATCTATTTATTTTTAGGCTTGGCGGGTTACTACCGGAGATTTATTGAGAATTTCTCCAAGATTGCAAAGCCCCTTACCCTATTGACTCAAAAGAATAAGACATATGTGTGGGCAATGAACAAGATGAAGCTTTCCGTATTCTGAAGGAGAATCTATGCAATGCTCGAGTGTTAGCACTCCCCGATGGACCAGACGACTTTGTGGTCTATTATGATGCATCAAAACAAGGTTTTGGGAGTGTGCTGATGCAACGGGGCAAAGTGATAGCATATGCGTCAAGACAGTTGAAGAAGCATGAGAAAAATTATACCACCCATGACCTGGAATTGGGTGCAGTGGTGTTCGCTCTTAAAATCTAGAGAAATTATCTTTATGGGACGAAAAGTGTTATCTACACTGACCACAAGAGTCTCCAGTACATATTTGACCAGAAAGATTTAAATATGCGCCAAAGGCGGTGGATCGAGCTACTCAGTGACTACGAGTGTGAGATCAAATACCACCCGGGCAAGGCGAACGTGGTGGCAGATGCCTTGAGCAAAAAAGAAAGACTCAAGCCAAGACGAGTACGTGCTATGAGTATTACTATTCATTCTGGACTTAAGACTAAGATTTTGGAAGCGCAGAGCGAAGCTTCCAAGGATCTCAAAGCCCCAACTGAATGGCTAAGAGGATTAGAAAGACACTTTGAGCAACGAGATGATGGTGAAATTTACTTCTTTGATCGTATCTGGATTCCATCAGTTGGTGGTGTAAGGAAATTGATCATGGATGAAGCTCATACTTCTAGATATTCAGTACATCCGGGTGCGGATAAGATGTACTATGATCTGAGAGACTTGTATTGGTGGCCTGGTATGAAGAGAGACATTGCTGAGTACGTTAGCAGATGTCTTACGTGTTCTAAGATTAAAGCCGAACATCAGAAACCCTCAGGATTTCTTCAGCAACCAGAAATTCCTGAGTGGAAATGGGAAAAGATAACAATGGACTTTGTCACAAAGTTGCCTAAAAGTAGCAGTGGGCATGATACGATTTGGGTCGTTGTTGATAGATTGACCAAGTCGGCTCACTTCTTACCTATTCGTGAAGACTACAAGACGGAGAAATTAGCAAAGATTTATACCAATGAGATTGTAGCGAGACATGGTGTGCCGGTATCAATCATTTCAGACCGTGATGGTCGATTCACGTCACACTTATGGCAAGCTTTTCAGGAAGCGTTGGGTACGAGACTAGACATGAGTACGGCTTACCACCCTCAGACCGACGGTCAGAGTGAGCGTACTATTCAGACGTTGGAGGATATGCTTCGAGCTTGTGTTATGGATTTTGGTGGCAGTTGGGATACTCATCTTCCATTGATAGATTCTCCTATAATAATAGTATACCACACAAGCATTAAGTGTGCACCATTCGGGCTCTTACGGCGAAAATGCGACATTCGAGGCTCTGTACGGGCGGAAGTGTAGATCCCCCGTGATATGGACTGAAGTGGGAGAAAGTCAGCTTACTGGGCCAGAAATTGTGCAAGAAACGACGGAAAAGATTATTCAGATTAAGGAAATGTTGAAAACGACTAGGAGTCGCCAGAAAAGCTATGCTGATAAGAGGCGTAAACCTCTTGAATTCGAAGTTGGAGACCGAGTGTTACTAAAGGTATCTCCATGGAAGGGAGTGGTACGATTTGGTAAAAAAGGAAAACTAGCACCACGATATGTCGGACCGTTTGAAATCATCGAGCGTGTTGGACCGGTGGCTTATCGGCTGAAGTTACCCCAGGAGCTAAGTTGTGTTCACGACACGTTTCATGTATCGAACCTCAAGAAATGTTTAGCTGAGCCAGATGTTCAAGTACCTTTGGATGAGATCGAGATTGATGAAAATCTGCGATTTGTCGAAGAGCCTATTGAGATCGTAGAGCGGGATGTGAAGAAGCTAAAGCGGAGAAGAATCCCATTAGTCAAAGTTCGTTGGAACTCTCGGCAAGGAGCTGAATATACTTGGGAACATGAAGACCAATTCCGAAAGAAATATCCGAATCTTTTCTCTGAACCCGTACCTTCCTCAAGTGCCGCAATTTGAGCCTTGAGGACAAGGCTCTTCTAACCGGAGGAGACTGTAACATTTCATATTTTCAGGTCTTTTACGACATCATCTATTTTACTAAAAAAAAAATTTTCTCGTACGCGTTTACTTTTATTTTTAATAGTTAAGTTAAATCGCGTAAGTTAAAAATTATCGTTTAGCGTAAACGGACACCAAACAATTAAATGTTTACATCAAGCAAGGGTTATATAATTATTTTAAGAATAATTATTAACTTTGTTCATTTTATTTTTATCGGATACGTAAAGTGTATACGTTTCGCGATAAATTGCGTTTAGGCACTCCCGGAACCACAAAAACTTTCCTACGCTTCAACAAATACCCACTTTTATACCCAATACACAAAATTACATAAATATAACATGTATATCCTTGTTCCACCGAAATTCATGCACTATATACAAATATATATATGAAAAATGGCTTTTAACTTTCAAATTGGTCAATTACATACCATACCTCATCATGTCAACCCCATTCCTACCTTACTTTGACCAAGAGCCATGCCTACCATACCTTGGCCATCCCTAGGACATGCTATATGTTCCCTTGACCAACTATACCTCTTATATATCATGCAAGCTAGCAAGTAACTCTTATACACTTAACAAAAATCAAGAACACTCTCTCCATCACCTATATAGGCCACGGCACAAAATCACCTCCCACATAGATCCATACAAAATTTTCTACAACCCTTACACTTCTATATACACATATCCTAAGATGTACTAAGGTATTTGCAAGCATTGGTTAACCATTTCCAAGTTATAATCAAGAAAAAGGAAGCTAGGGTTTAGTTAAGGAAGCTAATGGTTTATTAAGTGCAAGTTTGGTTTTTGTGGCTAAACAAGGGTTTAGCATTCATCCTCACTAGGTATTCTTAATACCTTCATTACTTTCATTTTTCATGATTTTATGTGTTACATGATCTTTATGGCTACAATCACATTAGTGATTTTTTTTATATGTAAAATGAATTATCACTTATGTTTAGGATTTACAACTCCTTTTCTTATGTCATATTGTTATATATTCATGGAATATGGATTTAATAAATATGTTGAACATGTTGATTTAAATATAAACATGTTTTTGTATGAATTAGGGTTTACAAGTTTACTTCAAGTAGGTTATGATTAAAAGTATTTCACAATAATTGTTATATATGGCTGTTTTAAATTCGTGTTTCATACAGTTAGGTTTGACATTAGTATAAAAAATAATATGCCTCATGAAGATTCCCAAAAATTGATAGGAAACTTGAAAACCCAGATTTATAACGGAAAAGATCGCTTTTGTTAACGATTTGTTACGACGAGGAATACTTTTATAAAACTATTTTTATAAAAGTTTACTATTCATTAGAACAAGAAAAGTGGATATTTTTAAAACATCAAAAATCTGATTAAACTTTTTAATAGAGTCGTACTCGAAAAGAATCTTAAACGTAAGCTTTATAACGAATATATTACGACGTTTACGAGTTTACGGATAACATAAAAACTATAATAAAATAAGTAGTATGTATGTATGAACAGTAAAAATCACTATTCATCAGAAAAACTAAAAATTTTTAAAAAATGTTATTAATTTTGATAACTCGACTTAATACGAAGGCCGTGGACGTAAGAAACGCGCGAAATGGATTATGAAACGCAGAAAGTTACGCCATTTTCACAAAGTACCACTTATAAAACTCATTTTTCGTTATATTTATGTTTTCTCTAATATACGATGAAAGACTGGTGATGTAGCTATATAGATCATTTGTTGTATTAAGTTCATCAAAGTACTATGTTACTTGGTGGGCGAGTTTCATAATGGGCGCCTCTTCGGATAGGTGGCGTTATCGACTGAGTTTGCTGGATTTTAGATTTGAAAGTGTCCTAGCTCCTCATTACGTTCACTACACGAACTCTTAATTATGATAGTCCCGACGATAGTATGATGAGCTATATATTATCAACGTGTTAGTACTTATACGCCCTTATATTGGATTAGGTTGCCTTCGGATTCTTTCGTGACACAATTTTTCTATTGTGATTTCTTGTGATTACCATCTCATCAAGTGAGTTCATAGCCCATTTTCCTATAATTGTTTTACAAATCTACGGGCTGTGAATTACATTGCTTTGTTTACTATTGACACAAGTAGTTTCAAAGTGTATGCATCTCCAGATTACTGCTGATTATTAATGCTAAGTTACTTCACTTGCGTGAAGTCCTCTATATATCTTGAACCGTTAATTGCTATTATGTGACGCGCTGAGTGTTATGGATAGTATCTATTGACTGTCAATCCACACTTTACTTGTGTGTCACAGTTCGATCGATGGTGCATTTAAACATTGTGAGGTGTTAGGGAGTTGGCAAGCATCTCTAATTTTTGTTAGGGCCACAATCTAGTTAAGGTTCGGTGTCATGTGCTTCTGTGCAATAAAAATGCCTTGGATTTGAGCAGGTGTTCTAAAGTCTATATTACCTGCGATCTTGTGGTCACACCCTTTTTACCGATAGACCTATGATTTCATCTATCATACCTTTGTTGTTGACTTTTAGCAAAGTAATTTTCAGGTCATAGGTATGAAAGATGGACGGGGAGCCATGGCGGATTATCAATAATGACGGGATTATGTGTTTTATCTAAAAGTTTATGCCAACTTTTATTTCTCTTAAAATTAAGTCATATTTTTGGTATATGAAGCTTTTGTTTAATTAAGAATGCTTACGACTTTTAAATTTATGGGACCTAATGTATGTTATCATGAGATTTTTGCTACCCGGATATCGAATGAAATTCTTATCTTAAACGTCCAATTTTAGGTCGTTTCCCTATATCTTTGTATATTGTACTTTGACGTAGACCCATGTTACCATTCCGCTTGCGACCTGATTTTGGGGGTGTTACAATGTGTCTCGTCGTGCAATGTTAAGCAGATCTAAGTCAAGCGGAAGCTTTGAGATTGTTTCATTTCATGAAGATTGTTTTGAATATCATATAGGGGAAGATTGTTTGGAGTTAAGATTTGATGAATTACAAAATTACATATGCACAATGAAGAATGATGGAAACAACAGGGACTTAAAAGTGTAATAAATTAAGTAGCTTTCTATGTAAGCTAGGTTTTCTGTAAAAAACCTCCTATAATTAAAAGGGTATTAGACATCTGGTATTAGCATCCAGAATAGTTAGAAATGCAGACTTCTCAATAAGAGTCTAGCAAAAGCGCGTGTGTGTACACATTAGTAGTTAGTTAGTTAGCTAATAGATAGTATATTAGCCTCAAGGATCGTGGATCCTTGTTACAGTAGGTAACCATGTTATTCTGATCAGATAATAATGGAGGCTTAAATGTTTAGTAGTAAAACCTTGTTTGATAACTTATTGTTCTTTATTATATCTGCTGCGGTATATAAGTTATTTGCTAAAACTAATCCTAGATGGCCTAAACGTTTTAAACTTTTGAAAAGTTATTCAAACATCGAAAAAGCGATTGCTTTCTTAGGAATTTAACGACTCAACTCAATTTAGGCAAGTTTTCAAAGGGACAATTTTGTAGATAATACCAAATTGTCCTCCTACATTTAATCAGTTATTGAATGAAAAAAATGATATAAAAGCTCAGTCACCAAGAAAAGCACACTAATGTCATCAGAAAGTGATGGATAGGATTAAATCCTTTGAGTGGTAAAATAATGTCGTTGGAAAATGTTAAAAGAAATACATCGATGAGATGAAACACATCACATTGAGTTGGAGCATAGTGTGGCCAAATTACTTTCGGAAAATAAAAATTTGAGAAAAGAACGATAACATTTGAAATCAATTTACAAAGACCATTTTGACTCAATTAGAAAGACACATATTCAATCGAAAGAACATTGTTACTCTTTAATTGCTCAAATTAATGCAAAGTCTATTGAAAATTTAGATTTAAATGCTCTACTTCAAGAAAAGGTTTTTGCTATTACAGCATTGAAAAATGAATTAAGGAAACTTAAAGGGAAAAATGTTGTCGATACTACGGTTTAAAATCCTATTGCCCACTACTGCTCTAGGAATTTTCACGCCATAGTTCATATGAAACGATTATCTATGACTTATAGACACTATAGTAGAGGATGGCCATGTGGTTTATATTGAGAAGGCTACAAAAATATGACTTCTTTCTTTGTGGATTTTGCTAGAACTTGCTAGAACCTCAAAATCACTAGTAAACCTTTTCTTAGAATCTTTTGCTTGACATGTTTACCAATCACGTTCAGGATTTTCTAGTCTATGTCTCTTAAACATGCCCTATTTCACCAAAACCTAGTGAGAAGTTAGTTGCTATCACACCGACGAACAAGGACAAAAGAGTTAGATTTTCTAAACCTGTCACATCTTCAAGTAATATTGCCAAGCAGACTGATTCTCTTAAAACCAAAGATTCTAACAAGCATTTGTTGACTTCTACAGGAGTAAAACCTACTACTAGTGTTAGCGGATCAAAACCTTCAGGCAATACAAAGAACAATAGTTCACGCGACCACCAAGTAGCAAACATAAAGAAAAAAGTTGAAGGACCACTTTAGGAAAGTTAAATCTTGTTTGAATACAGATGAATTTCTGTTTCTAAACCCTGTCACGTAATGCACCTTGTAAAGTGATTCTGTGAGATAATGCTAAGTTTAAATTACTTGTGCTATCTGGTAACAATTTTTTTTAATGCTAATCTATGTTATGTGTATTATTGGATTATGTCGAATGATGCGTATCAAAATCTAAATCATAAAAGAAATAAAATGAGAATAAAGGTATGGAACCTACGGGTAGTGTGTTTAGTGAAATTGGATTATAGTTTGGAAACCTACAGGTAGGTACCTTCATAGATGGTTAGAATAAGTGCCCTTTAAATAGGATTACCTACATTAAAGTGTGCCTACTAAGGAAATACATCTAATCTAAAAAATCAAAAACCACAAAAATATCAAAAAATAGCTACAACGAAACTCAGGAATCTCTAGTTTACAAGCAGCGAGACCAAAAAAGCAACAAGATCATAGGGTCCAGTATGCAAGTTAGATCGTAGATCTAATAACTTCTTAATCTAAGAACCCAAACAATCTTGGGGATCCACTGTTTCTGATGTTCTATCTTCTTCTCTTAACAATTACAGGTTGTCCAAATTTTTCTCTGGTATTTGGACTCCGGCTGCTCAAAGCATATGACCAGAAATTGACTCTCTATCCTATCAACTATCTGTGAGTAATTTTTTGTGGTCACCTCAAAGATTTGGAATGTTCACATAGCGTAAGCATATATGGTTTAGATAGAATATCAAATGGGATACATTTACAATATCTCGGGTTTATTAAAGTGGAAGGATTATGTCCATAATTATTCTCTATAGGTCGATTTTTGTGATTCCGAATCTCGAGGTAGCTATTCGTAAACACACATGTTCTTTTCTTGACTTAGATCGAGTTGTTGATCTACTTAAGGAGATATAGGCGGGTTCAAATTTATACACATTATCTTGGACAATTTGTTGCTCTATCTCCTATATGTTCTTGTTAAGCCTCAAAGACCAAGTATTGATTGTGGCATCAAAGATTATCGCTTTAACTTTCATTATATCACCTTCTCTTGCCAAGCATGGTCTCTAGTCCAGAAGGTCTTCCAAAATCTATAGTATCAGGAAGCGATCATTTGTGCTCCTGCCTATGCTCCTTGGTAAAGCAATGATACACTCACAACCCAAGCGAAAGCTTATCAAGAAAAAATAATCTATATACTGCATATGATTCTTTGCGGGCCCAAATAAGGGTTTAAAGTATCCATGGGAGAAATATATCTGGTTATATTTGCATGGTTTTCTCAGTAGTACATGGTGTGATAATTTTTACGAAACTCAAGGATGAAGTTCTAGATTTCATAATTAGTCTGAATGCAACCGTTCGTAACATCAGGACTGATAATGGCACCGAATTCGTCTATCAGACACTAAGGGATTACTCTGAAGAAGTCAAAATCTCACATCAAACATCAGTTGCTCGCACTCACAACAGATGGCATTGGTCGAAAGAAGGAATGCGTGATTTAGTGGAAGCTGCTTGAACCAGTTGATCTTTTCAAAGCTCTGTTTTATTTCATTTAGGCGGTAGGTAATTGCGACAGCTTTCCCTATTCACTAACATGATCATTAATTCGAAATTGTCACAACAAATCACCGTATGAACCTTCTCTTATGATTCGAAAGAATACGGACCTCTATCCTATCATTCCACGTCTTTGGTGCTCTTATGTTATCCCACTAATGACCGGTGAGATCTTGTGTAAGTTAAACCGAAGGTATGATTTTGGTTTTTTTTAGGTTTGACTCCGCGAATTGATAGCATTCGAATCTACAACAAGGAACCCGCATGATTATTGAAAAACTATTTCTTGCTTGATCTGAATGATTGACAGCAATGCTGACCTTCTGAACAATTCAAGTTCCGTCAGGCCTAAAACTTTTAACTCATGGATTACTTTCAGTTCAAGACTCGTACCAACATTCTTTCTTCACTCCGTAGGTCCCATCCAACAAAGAACTGTTTTTGGAGAAAATAAGTTCTCACCTATGAATTTGAATGAGTACTTAATCCTGTCCATCTCATCGTGTTGGATCTTAAGTTTGGCGTCATTGCACCAGAACTGCTGTTTCAAATGGTACACCTTCTAACTACAACTTGATCAAGATGCACCATCTTCAAGTTATCCTCTCTAAAAACTCAGAAACACAAACCCTAGTTTATTCTCCTCGTGTGTTGAAGAAATGATGACCCATAGAAATTGAGTTGAACACTTGGATATTATCTCTCTTGTTGAATTTCTAATTCCCAGAACGAGTTCTGAAGAATCCATCTACTCACGTTGTAATCTAAATCATGTGCATTCCAATCAATCAACCACCTGTAACACATCACAAAATTTTTTTTTTTTTTTTTTATTGTTTGTTTTTTTATTATTTTTTTTTAATATGTTTTCTTATTATATTATTTAACAATTTTTTTTTTTTTTTTTTTTTTTTTTTTTATGAAATTATCACCAATGACATGTTATTGGCGCATCCTTCTAGATCGTTTACACCTCGACAGAAAACTACCTACGATATGAAGCTCTATTCTGTTATTGCGATGCTTTCCTTTCTTCTGTTAAACCCAAGGTTATAAAAGACGCAATTGACAGAATCCTATTGTTGATAGCCATACTAAAGAATAACTCTAACGAGTTTGTACGTCTGAAGTTTGGGAGCTTGTACCTCGTCCAGATTGTGTAATGTTTTTTACACTTCGAATGGATTATACAAGGTTTGAAATTAGACAAGATGGGAGGTGTATTTGAAAAATAAGGCTCGTATGTTGGAGTGGTTAGCGTCAGGAAGAAGGCATATGACTTGAGAGAATCTTTTGCTTCAGTTGCATCGTACTCTGAGACATCCGTATCTTTATGCATTCGCTGCTCTCCAATGAACATGGTCGTATACCAAATAAGATATGAAAAAGACCGCGTTCTTCGAATAGGCTTCTGCTGTGAGGAGGTCTTTGTTAGCCAACACGATGAGGTTCTGTAGATCCAAAGAAATCCCAATCATATGCTATAAGCTAAGGAAGGCTCTGTTTTGTTCGGTTGAATACAAGCTCCACGTGCTATGTACAGCCATTTGCACTCATCTTTTTTATTTTTTATTTCTTCTCTCCCTAGATAGTTCAAACAAAGGCACCGTAGATCCAACATTGTTCTTTCAGAGTAAAAGCAAGCGTCATATATTATTGCGTACAAATTTTCGTTGATGTATCATCTGTGCTTCACTAAACTTATCATTTGTGAAACGTTTTCAAAAATATTGTGTTATGTTTAAAATTTCCCGAGTCAATGATGCGGCAATACTTCATTTTTCTTTAGGACTACAGATTTTCAGAGTCCATAAAGTGCATCTTTTTAATCAATCCAAATATGCTTTGGAATCGATTAAAAGTAATATGGTTTTGGTAAACCTCGTGAACACCAGCTGGATACTCCAATTTGAGTGGAAGAAATCCATAGAACTGATTGAGTTATCCACAGGAAGCGATGTTACCTACTTGTTTCTTGGATCTGATTGGCTCCATATGTATCTTCACTCCAGTTACCTCACACCTCCCCCCCCCTCGCCCCCCCATGACCTTGTATTCTTGTTGTTGAATGTGTGCCCGGTATCAGGAAATTAGTCCTACCCGAAAAGCATTAAGGGTCTAACGCGAATCTTTTAATTCTAATGAGTGAACCATTAATTTGGTCTGTGAGTATCCAAAGGTTCTTGCCATTACTCTAACAGCTTTTGCAGATGTGACCAACGAAGGTTGCCAAGATACCAGAAGAAGTACGTCTGACAGTATGCAGTTGTTAGGTGATAGATTGGTGAGTTGGTCATCAAAGAAATAGAAGTACACCGCCATATCCAGTACAAAGGCTGAATACATTGCCTTGTTAGGATGTTGTGCTCAAATACTTTAGATGCGATCACAATTTGATCTGACTATGGCTTGTGTTCAAAAGATTCCTCTGATACTGCGATAATATAATGATGCCATTGCTTTATGTTGCCCACAAGCCCAACCACTCCCGTCAAGATATTACACATATGACATCATCTTTATTCAAAGAGCATGTGGAGAACGAGGTGGTTGAGCTGTATTTGCCAGAACAGAGTTATCAACTGGCAGACATCTTCACAAGCCGTTGGGCACGTCGAGAACCGACATGGAACTTTTCTTCATAAAGTTGGAATGCCAAGCATGTCCTCCTGAGACTCTGAAAGACTAGGCAGCCGAGAGGAAGAGTAATGGTGGTACTCTCTTCACAATCTTATGTATATAGATAATCAGAAAAATCAAAAGATTTTTCTTTTTTATAAATTTTTCAAAATGAATATGAAAAATTTAAATTCATAAAAAGAAAATTCAAATTAAAAAAATCAGAAAATATAAAAATATGGCGTTCTTAACTCATGTCTTCTGAAAAATCGATAACATTTACCGGCCTTCGACAATGTCATTTTATATTGATACGTGGCTGTAAATGATGTTCGAGTAGAGTTCATAAATAGTTTCAATAACATGTCAAATGGCTTGCTATTATTTCAGATGCAACCCGTTCCTAATCATTAATGGCAAGTATTTCGCTTAAAGAGAAAACTTGCCTCAACAACCTGTGAATATTAATTTTTTCTCGGGAATGAATTATTCATATCATTAAAGGCTTGTGTTTAATATGAACACAATCCATGTTATCTAATCAAATCTAGGTGTAGTGTTAGTGATTTGTTTTTGTAAACGAGAGAAATCTTTGTTTTTAATGGTGTTGTTTTATGGTAAATAATTAATAATTTATCTGTTGTATCTCATCTTGAAAATGATTTCAAAGAATTTTTTATCGCTCAAAACAATGTATACAGCTCTTTAAATAGAGACCGCGAAACTTTATTGAGGGGAAGAAATAGTATATTTGTCAAAAATGAATCTTTCAAAATGTCATCTTGCGAATAAAATTGAAAAAAAAGTTTCAATAATGGATTATCATTAAATGGGGAGTTAAAGTATTTGTAACTCAATTAGGCTTAAAATGTTACTGATGTTAACTTTTAGGATCTAATGGCAAATGATGGTCTAAGATTTATTATTAAACTTAATAAGGGTTAATAATGTCATTTTTATAATTTGTTAGATAATAATAATTTTAACATTGGCAAATAGAAAATAGGACATAAAATAACAAGGGACCATTGTGTCAATTTACTCAAAACATAAACGATTTATATTTTCAACATCACTCCACACACATTATAATTCACAAATCAAACACATAATTTATCGTTACATTTTGCATTTATTCATAATGATAAAATCAAAACTCGCATGTTAAGGCCAAAAGGTAATTAACTATCTGTTCCTACATACATTTATCATCATCGTGACATCCGAATTAGTGTAAAACTCCTTTTTCACTCGAATCTAGTAAAGTTGATTTAGGGTTCTAAGAAAAAAGTTGCATGTTTCTTGCCTAATTGTTGAGGGTTTTTGATCCTTAGGGTGCGATAAGGTATAGTCATAGCAGATTTTTAATATCTATCAATAATTGTTAGATTGATGTTTTTTTATGATGAATTATGTGTACTGATGTAAACTGGCTGTTCAGTTGTGAGTTTTTATTAAAATGTTGCTTCATATTTGCTCTATTATCGCCTATTATCTTGTATCTAGTTCCTTTTAATCTCTTTTACTTGGAAAGATTGAGCTTAGGATTTTATATACTTCGTCTAAGTATGAGTTGTTGTGTGGGGAAGTATTGTTTTGCTGATTGTGATATGTTCTTTGTCCCCTAAGTTATGTTTATGATCTAGATGTCAATGTGTTCCATGAGTATGGGTTCTTACTGATTCTTTACACGAATTTGCTCTTTCTAAGCCTAAAAGATTATTTAATCTTTGTGGTTTCGTGTTATGCATATTATGATGTATTTGTGATGAGTTTAGAAAGTGCTTATAGGTTTTTCAAGTGGTAGACTTAGTTAAGTTGCTTGAATGAAGAGGAAAATATGTCTTGGCTTGGAATACTCGAAGCGAAACATGTTTCCAAGCGAAGCATGTCTTACTCATTTCAAGCAAAACATGTTTCCCTTCAATTCCAGCGTAAACATGTAAAATTATTTCTATGCGAAAAACATTGCATGGGTTCAATTTAAGAGAAAATATGTTTGAATTCTGTCTGAAGCAAAACATGATTATCGTCAAAATTTCTTTAAATTTTTTTTTTTTTTTTTTTATTTATTTCAAATAATTTTTTTTTTTTTTTTTTAAATAAAAATACAAAAAATGCGAACATTGTAAGGTACTTATTCAGAAAATATGACATATTTACGAAAGAAAACTCTGCCCAAATTTTTAAAATTTGTGTTATCTTTGTGTAATTTATCATATAAAATTCATATCTTTGCATATATGTATTGTATTAATGTCATTATCATGCTACTACTGATTGAATGTGTGTTCCTAAGCTCCCCCCCCCTTGGATATGTCTTGTTGAATTTATTTAGTCTGACATTGACTATTGACCTAGTTGACTTGCTCATAAAGTGTAGCTATTCTAACACGTTTTGCTTATGGAACCTAATATAGAATCAATCATTATACATAAGGATAATCCAAGCTAATCAGTAAAAGTATATATCTGTTGTGTATATAAACTGTATTGGTTAATTCTTTAAGTTAAAATCATAAAATCCTCAAGAACACCAACAGTTGCTGTCTCGTCGATGAAAAATATTAAAAACAATAAAATCATTTTGGGTTTTCCCATTATTCACTGAGTTAGAGTTAGATTAGGCTCTACAATGTAAGGACTGAGAAACACAGTGCCACAGAAGGAAGAGATCATTTCATGTGTGCGTCATTGATCTATCAAGGAACTCTAAGTGCTTCAAAGCACTTCACATTCTTTGCAGATGTACCAGAAAATCTTTATGCAACAGTTTTGGTATTTCTATCAGAAGGTTCATGCCAGATTTGTATCGAATTCCTCTTAGCCAACAGAAGTACGTGGTTAATGCCTGTTGTTTTAAGAGATTCTTTTTGGATATCTGTCAAGAGTGAAGGTGTTGAACTTATCACTGATGTACCATATGATGATAATACACTTTCTTTTCTCATTAGCTAGGTTACAAAGGTCCAGTGTAAAGCACACATCATGTTTGTGGATCATCATGCATCAACCATGGTGAACTATTGGCAGCAATAATCAACAAGTGTCTCTCTAGAAAAATAGCAAGCAATGACAAACTACGTAAGTCCATAATTGACATACTATAGGGCATGTTCTATAGAGAGAATGTCGACTATCCTTAGTTGATTTGGGAAGATCTTGCTTACTAGATTGATCACAGGAAGGAGAAGAGATCAAGACGTGAAAATATGCCATTTCCCTAATTCACTAAGGTCATCATCAATTACTTCCTCAGACACTAATTCTTTTAACTCATCCTTTATAGTATCAACACTATCATAGAATCAAAGCTGATGGTATTGTATGTAGTTAAAAGTTTGTTAGAATAGGGTGAAGATTATCTAGAATATGGACTTTCATTCCTGAGATTATGCTGACAGAAGCAATCAAACAATCTAAATCCTATCAGATGTTCATTAAGTATTCTACTGGTCAGATTCCCTTTAAGAAGAGCAAAGGTAAAGGTTCACAAAGAAAGAAAATTGTTGATGTATCTAAAGAGTCTGAACCTGAACCTGAACTAGTTAAGACGAAAAGATTCTAGCGTAAAGGAAGAGTCAGAAGAACGTCACACTATTGCTAAATGACAAATTTTTCCGCCATGTGTAGACACTGCTTTGGAGTTAGGCAAAGTATATCAGCTATATGATAGCTGCAAGATCTAAAAGACCAACGCAAGAAAGTCTTGCATTAATCATGTAAGATTGTGGTTGAATCTGTCCCAGAGCCTACGCGAAAGAAGAAAATCAGGCAAAGTGTCTTTGATACCTCCTCTAAAATGCTTCAGGGTGTTCCTTCTCTTACTCATGAAAGAAACAATAGGCATATAGGACATTATGCAGGTATCTTAAGGAAAAGCAAGAAGGCAAGTAGATGACCAGCCAGTGTTACTAGAAGGCTTAAAATGAAGAAACTGTGTTACTATGCTAGGGGTCCCAATGTGTCCACAGTCGTCTCTGCTACCTTCAAGTGAAGGAACTGGTACATAAACTCAGCGTTACCGATGGAAAAAGGAAGTAACTAAGAAATGTTATTCTTGAGTCGGGATCAAGGAATAAGAAAGTGCAATACTCAAAAGAAGACAAAGACTTGATGATGAAGAGAAGGAATAATAAAGAAGTTTTGATGAGATGATGAAACTGATCTGATGAGATAGATTATCTATATGTATAATATTCGGGTGCACAAAGATGAGATGAAGAGATGTTAAATGATGAAGTAGATGATTATGATATAAGTTGATGAAGAGGTTACTGATGCAAGCCAAAGGCCAGATGCTGAAAAGTCTTCAGAAGGTAAAGGATGCATGCCAAAAGACAATACTCCATCCAACAAGCTCTAAGCTTATCTGGTATCTTACAGGTTTTGGTGTATATTTTCTCTAAAACATTTTTACTAATTTACTTCTTTTTGTTAGCTACTGCATAAGGAAAACTACAGATGCAGAGATCAACTTATTATTGGAAGTTCAGATCCAGTCTGAAGATCCTCATATCCAGTCTCCATCCATGCTTACAGTACCAGTGCCTGTGATTTCTGAGCTTTAGTTCTTACACCAGTACATGAATCTCCTTCAAAAGCTACTTAAATACTTTACCTCCTCATCTATCTCCCCACACCATCTGTACTCAAAAAACCAACAACCACCGATTCTCACACAAAATCACACCGATGCTCCAACCATCACCACTGCTGTTCTTGAATCCGAAGCATTCTTTGCTGTTCAGCTAAGAGTTTCTAAATTAGAAAAAAGATGTGTTTGAACATAAGAAAATAGATGTCTTTGCTAAAGCTCTTGCTGCTCTCAAGACACAAGTTCCATCTGTTGTAGATAATTATCTTGGATCCAAAGTTAGGGATGTCTTTCAAAAGGAACTACAGAAACATACATCAGATCTTATTTAGAAATATTCTTTGCAGCAAATTCCTGAGTTACCCAAGAAACAGACACCAACAGTTGATCTAGAACAAAAATCAGAGAAAACTCCTTCAGATATTCTTAAGATTAAAAAGGAACAAGCTGAGAAGCAAAAGATGCCAAAGTTTACTATCAGCCTACAGACAAGGAAAACTCTCATAGAATATGCATTGAAAAGGCTCTCTACAGACTATGGGCATGCTACAAGGTCTTTCAACAGAAATCATGCTAATCATCGATTATACCATGTATCATGGAAGCATAGTCTGTGTTTGATGAAAATGAAATGGATAAGGAGATGCTGATTAAGTTCAAGTCCACTAGAAAAAGCATGAAGATGATGATGAAGACCCTCCAGCTGTTTTTTTTTATTTTTTTTTTTTTTCGTTTGGACCAAATAGGGTAAGAAGGCAACATAGGTGAAGAACAAGGTAGTCAGAGTCTTCAAGAAGCCGTCCACACCAGGAACCCAAAAGGTAAAGGTTCATCTAAGGCTCCAATAAAATAGGTAAATTGCTTTTAGCAAGGAACCAGTTGAAGAACCTATTGCTGAGGTGGTTATGGATGATGTGGGTGATGATGTGGTTCATGATGATGATCAACCACACGATGATTCTAAACCCAAGACATCCAAGACTCCAAATCCAGAATGGTTCACGCAAACCTCGTAAGTCCTTCCTACTCCTTGATCGGATTGGAACAAGCTGTCAGGTGTGCTGTACTGAATCAACTACCGAACAACCTGGTTCAATCAAATGGTCTCTGCTACAAAGGATCCTCTCACATTCGACGACCTCATGGCCACTCCGATTGACTTCTCCAAGTATGTATTGAATCGACTCAAAATTGATAATCTTACTCAAGATATATTGTTAGGGGGGGGGGCCAAACAGGGGGGGGGTGGGGGGGGGGGGGGGGGTGGGGGGGGGGGGGGGGGTGGGACCTGACCTTATAATCTGATTAAAAGGCAGTGTTCTAGCAGATCAACAACTAAGTACGCTTCATGAGTGTTTCAAATGCATTAACAGCAGGCTGATTGGCAATACATCCAACCTAGGACGTATCGTTATCCTTTGATCTATCCAAACCTCTTCCTTTGCAAGGTCACCTAGGTCATCTAACCGTTGCTGCTGATTACTTCTTCAACAATGACCTGGAGTATCTGAAATATTCTGATCCAAAAAAGACGTATACTACGTCGATCACATAGACCAAAGCAACTCGGTATGAGATTGAAGGGATTGAAGACATGGTTCCTACGCTTTTGAGTCCTACCAAAGTGGGGTATGACAAAGATGCATTAAAAAGGGATCAAACATTGGGGTGAAGGGCATAAGCTAGGGTACAAATCTTAGCTGAACAAGTTCTCTAAGCATAATTAGATTTACTAGAAAATATTTGGGTGAAGAGTGTTAGTGTCAAGAAACTGCATGGATATGGTCATCTAGAAGAGATATGGTGAAAAGAGCTGACCGTCAATTCTACAAGTTTAAAGAAGGCGACTTCGTGGATCTACACCTGAATGACATTGAAGACATGCTGCTTCTTGCTGTTCAACGCAAGCTATTCCACCTCATCAAACGATATATGTTGGACTATACTATGGCTTTAGTATGTTGCAGAAGTCTCGTCATCCAAGAAAAATGTCGAGGATTTACAGCTTGGTGTAGAGAGTTACCAGAAGAAACTCAACATCACTCCACCTCAACAGAACCTTTACGATAACAAAAGGTTAAAGAACTCTTTGCACTCCATGTCATAAACCGACAGGGCGTAAGTCTATGGAGATCTGACCAAACAGAAAGAGTGATGCAGCTGATGAGCTGTACAAGTTCTCAGATGGGACGCTCAAGAAAGTTCGGGTTGAGCTTCATCATAGAATACGCGATTTTCGTTTGGAATACAATACGAAGATGCCACGGAGAAAGTAGACGGCTATTGATAGAAAAAGGTCGGAAAACTTAGGTCGAGCTGATTGAATAAGCAGATGCGTGAAAGAATTCGGATCTTGAGGGTTGGTTGAGTGTTCGGGACTCGAGATGGAACTACAAAACTGATGACGCGTTACCGTTTTAATCGTTAGTCGCGCAATATCAAAATCTTATCTTGTGAATACTGTGAATATGTAGTATAGACTTATAATAATAGGCAAGTATAAATAGTGTTTGAGTATGAATTTTTTAGAATTTTTCAATAAATTCAAAAAATTTCAAATTAACGTACTCAACACTATATATATATATATATATATATAATATTGATATATTATATATATATATCTTTATATATATTTATATATATATATATATATATATATTATCGGTGTGTGGGGTTATTGTGGAATGGAGTTAGTGTAGATGAGATAAGAATGATTTTAATCATAGATATCTAGGTAGCGCTAAAGTGATCAATGGGACAAAGATTAATGTCTGAGTTTTTATTAAAGTTTAGAATTAATAGCATAACTTTTCATTAATAAGGGCAAATATGGAAAATTAAAATGTAAATGTTTTACAAATGTTAAAACGTCCGTTTGCTTATAATTTCTAATTGCAATGCAATTAATTCATCTTAAATACATTTATGGTAATGTCATAACTCCTTTTGTAATTTTTTTCTAAATAAAAGTTTCATGATAAGTATGTAGTGCCACATCATTAGTATATTTGTAGTGACACACATAAAATTTTCATACAATCACGGGTGACACACAATGTTTGTCACACTAATTTTCTGGAAAACATATATATTGACCACACGAAAATTTGATGTCATACATTTTTTAATTACACATTTTTGTGGACAAGTTAGTAATTCTTTCACCTCACTGGAATTTCATGATTATATTTCTAGTGTCACACAACAGTTCCTTGTCATACTTTTTGTGTGACATTGTAACTTTCTTTGTCGTACATATTCGTGCTATATGGACTATACACCTAGTTTTTTTAACTACTCAGATTTATTATCGATCCGAATCTACAAGCTTTGTGACACAACTATTAATTTGATTATACTCCACTAGATAGTGTAGAAGTCCTTAGGTATGAAAAAAGGAGTAAAGTGAGATTAAGGGAAAAGTGCCGACTGAGATGGAGCTAGTACTGGAACAAACCCAACAAGGTACTAGTTATGAAGTCTCGGTAAGCGCTGAAGGGGTTGAAGAATTAAAAAGAAAAGTTAAGATAAAGGGTGAAAAGAAAGAAGCCCTCCTTACACTTAGGCAGAAACCGGGTCAATACATCTGCTGTCAAGAATCACAAAGATGATTGCTGACATTGAAGACTGACATCATAGACCCAGTGATGCAATGCACAACCCTCCCTAGCCACTCAGAATCTCTCAAAATATTTTTGTTTCATTTCTCACGGAGATTACACGCATTTCTATCAACTTTCTCACTCCGAGTTAGTTGGTATTAAAAAGGTGGCAGTCTGCTCCAGCCTCTGATCACTAAAACCAAAGTGCACTATTGAGTCTAGAGCCAAAAGAGATCATCCATAAATCTCATTAGGACACTTGTCAAAATTATGCTTGCTAATTCACACAATGTGAAAAACAAGAAATATATTAAGAGTCCTACGCATTATCCTTGTGATTTTGCCAGAACATCCGAGTGATACTTAAGTATTCACAGTGAAGATGGAAATCCTGCTTGAGCCAACATCAAACAAGCTCTTGGTAGGTGACTTGTGAGATCCTATACGGATCAAACTTGTGATACTGGATATCGATTCGGTCCAGCTTATGAATTGATGAATGAATTTTGAAAAAGATAAAACTGTTGGTGTGTCATAAAAACCGTTTGCATTTTGACACACCGACTGATTTTCTAAATTGATTTTCAATCTTATGTCCATGGGAAGCCTCACAAGGGTATCTGGACATAGGAAAGCTGAACACGAATTGACGGCTTAATCGGGAAGATAGTAACTTACCGGTTCACTCTTACCGTGTTGTCTGCTTTGAGACGCTCCGGTAATGAGAACGGCTAGTGCAGCTGCGAAACCCTGTCAAGGAGATTCTTCAGAATTCTACCTGATCACAGGCAGTATTTATACTGAATAACGGGGAACCGTGGTTGTTACAACCGTATTCGACGAAGTGACAAAGCCACTTTCGTCCATATATGTTGTTTATCACTAACCCATTTATGCAGATTTCCTGACGGTGGTAGCAGTTTCCCGATGACAAGTCAAAGCCAATACCACATGCTCATACTCGACCGACATATATAAAGACATCATGAAAGCTCAAGTACATGTTTCAAGACTTCTGCTACTCTGATACCGTACGTCTTTCTTGAAGCGACGAAGTATTAAGTTGATACCGTACGTCCTCCATAAAGTGACAAAGTGTTAAAGTTAAAGAATATCAAGAAAGATGGTTACACACGCTTTCAACATCAAGAACAGTATGAGCATGTTGGTCCAGAAGTCACAAGATCACAAGAAGGCAAAAGATCACAAGATGATGATAAGAGATTATGCTTGGTTGATGATCTCAAAGATTCACAGATCCACTAACAAGTCAACCTATTAGAAACAACGCAAGCCTAAATTCCAGATCACTAAGTACATGTTCACAAGATGAAGTAAAGAAAACAAGTCTGCGAGCACAAGACTAAAGACAAAGCATAGTATGCTGGGTTTAAGTTTTTTGTAAAATGGAGTGACCTCCCTTAAGGGGAGATTGTTAGGAATACGAAAAGTGTCGGTCACTTCCATTATATTGTTTGATAGCTCGTATAGCAATCATTAGAACCTAAATTAGGTAAACTGGCCAAGGCCCATGTAAAGCCCACAAGGCCTTCCTTAGTCGGCCCCTTGTGTGATATTTATATACTTCTCCACACCTTGGAGAGGGTTGGTTGTTCACTTCTCATTTTCACTAATCTAATATTTTCCTTTTTCCTTTCTCTCTCTAGAAGTGTTCATCCCTCTGTTTCTCTCTCTAGTTCTTTATTTCTTTGATTGTGAGGTTAGATAATCTACTATTCTTTATCTTCTTAGTCCCCTCCTCACTAGTCTAATTAAAGAAGGGCTAATAAGAGTTAAGGGTGAATATTCGCTCTTTTAATCTAAAATATTTCTTTCTTTCTCGACCCTCTCCTAATCCCTCAACACCCATGTCACCTCTCTCTCTCTCTATGTGGCATTATACACTCTCTCTCAACACTCTCTCTAAAACCTTAGTGGAGTATTTTATATGATATTCGTAACCTTTACAATTGGTCTCAAATAGCCATGGGAAATTTTGAAGTGCTTTCGTGAAGAAAGTAACATTTTTTGAAGACTTTGAATGAATTTGAAGAACTTGCAGAACTTGAAAGACATGAAGACAAGTTCTTGCCGACAAAGCTTTAGAACTTTGAGAAAGTTATGATTTATAATTATTTCAGAAGATAAATCTCAATCTTTTCGCGTATACACATTCGAGTCGAAGTCTTTTATATTTTTCGAGAATAAAGTTCAAACTTTCACATAAGTTTAATCAAACTTGATGGGTTTTTCTTGAAAAAAGATTCCACCTTTAAGCAAGAAACATCACCAAAAACAACCTGGAAACACCCTGAAAACTTTCCTAACCGAACCACTAGGATCGGTCACATCATTGTAACTGACCATAGTCCCTAACCGACCCTCCTGGATTGGTCACAACCCTCCAGCCGAACCACACCCAACCGATCCATCCATAAGGTCACCTACACCCAACCAATCCTCCGTCGAACCTCCAAACCTGGACCGAGTCTAATCTAAAACTAAACCCTAGTTTCTTTTAAGTAAGAGGTTTGTATCTAAGGTTAAAAAAGTTTTTTATTATTAATTTAATAAAATGGATTTAGGGTTTTTAATGGGTAATAAATGTGAAAAGGTAATTTTTGGAATTTAGTGGAATATTAATTTGTGGTTTAAGGTTAAAATTAGGTTTTTTAGTTAAAAAGTTCTAAACTTTAGGGTTTTTAAATAAACTATGTTGATAAAGTTGCAATCTTTTTACTCGGTTCACGTTAAAAATACAATCTTTCAAAAAAAACTTTCACAAAAGCAACACTACTTCTCGTCAATACGATCCTTAAATATCAATTCATACGAAATCTACTCAATCAAATCATAAAAGCTACGACTGCAGAAAACATTATTACAGCAGGTTCTGAAAACCGTCCCTCGATGCTAGAAAAAGGCATGTATGATAGCTGAAGACCTGTTGATTTCTCTATATCCGAGGCACATAGAATGGTGAAATGTTAAAAGACTCTATCGACAACGGTCCTTATCAATTCAAACTAGAGATTACTGTTAAAGACACGGATGGTGTTTTCGACATCCATCGTCCTCAAAGACTTGAAGACCTTGCTGGACAAGATAAGTTACGTTATGAAAATGACATCAAAGCTGTCAATATACTCTTATGCGGATTTGCAAGTTTTGACATCTACACTCTCATCAACCACTATCAAACTGCAAAGGAAATATAGGATCACATCAAAGAACTTATGAAAGGCATAAAGATGACCAACCAAGAACGTGAGTCTATGCTATATGATGAATTTGATTAATTCACATCTGAGCCGAGAGAATCAATCCACTCATACTATCTGTGATATGCTAAACTGATTAGTGACATGAAAATGATTCCAATGTCTATGTCAAACATGAAAATCAACTCGAAGTTTGTGAATCATCTTCAACCTGAGTGGAGTAGATTTGTCACATCAGCTAAACAAGCACAATGAAAAAGATGCTAAAAAAGTTTGAGAAATGTGACAACAATTTCTAAAACCACTTACTTTGCTGGAAAATACCTACAACCCACCTCCCTCATATAGCTCTCAGCAGATACAATATCAACCTCAACCATATGAAGTTTATCAACCATACCAACACTACCAATCAAGCAATCCAATAACCCAACAAGTTATTTAGTCACCTCCACTTCAGAGCTATGCACCTACAGTTGTTCAACAACCACCAACATTTCAACCTGATATCGGATTTGTTGCACCTACTTTTATTCCAACAAATGATCCAATCGCTAGTCTTAACAAAGCTACGATTTTCTTGAGTTCGGTGTACCGCTCAAAATTACCTCCTAAAAATAACCAACTTTGAATTTCGTCTAATCCAAGAACTCAAGCTACAATTCAAAATGGCTAAGTTTCGGTTCAGAATGTTCAAGGTAGACAGTCTTAAGGTTATGCGGACAGTGCTAGAAATAATCAAGCTTCAGGAGCAAGGGGTTATAAATCACAGTTGAACTGCAGGGGCAAATCCAACCAGGGTAGTCAATTTTAAAAACTCAATGGTGAAGTCATATTGCTAAGTAGTGGTACTAACAAAGAAAAAGGGTGAACGATTTTGAATGGTTTAAGGAAAAATATACTTGCATCAAGCATAAGAAGCAGGAGTATATTGAAAGATAGAACAAGGTTTCTTACTTGACATTTGGAAGAAACTGATAATTGGAGGACCTCTAATTACAAGCACAACAAATCAAGGCAGACCACATTGATGCGTTGATCAAGACAGTGATGATGAGCGACAAGAAAGCAATCTTTATGGCAAATTTATCTCCTGTTGGTTCTCTCAATGATGACACGGTTGAAGCTCATTATGATTCTGACATACTCTCTGAGGTACCTCATTACGACACTTATCATGATTCTGATATCTTAATTCTAAAATTACAAGAGCTGTGATGTGTCATTGGTGGTGTAAATTTATTTTCAAGTTTTAAATTTATATTTTGTCAGACTTAACAAAAACACCCCATTAACGGGCAAGTACCCGCATCTGATGGGGAGTTTCCATAGTAAGGTAGGTTCGTCACTAAGGCGAGAAACAATCTGTCAATTTATTTAAATTTTGGTTATCTTAACCTAAGTTAAGTCAATCTATGTTTAAACCTATGTTAAACCCGAAATCTAACGAATAAGGGAGTATATCAGCCTGAGAATCTGAGCACGGGTTTTGTGGTGACTAAAAAAAATTCAAGACACTAAAACGCACGCAAGCAGATTAACATAAGATAAAAGAGCGGTCTAGCTAAATATAAGAAAATTGTATTAACCATTATTAATCCAACCATAATGTTGGTTTGTTTATTTAGTGTAATGATTACTTATCTCGAGGTGGCATATCATTCTTAAGACTTAGGTGTTACTTCTTCCTAAGACCTAGACACGTAGAATTCTGTCACAATTAAACGCCTCCGCATAAAGCATCCTTATTTGCTGATTATAATCTATCTTAGGGATTAAGGCAATGGTGATCTTGTTAAACCTTAGCTCATAGAGACTTTACCCACTTACTGCTTAATGGCAAATGAAGATACAAGTAATCTTTTTGATATGAGATGAAGGAGACTTATGATAGAGAGTGAAGAAGGATTATTCTAGAGAGAGAAAGTAAGAAACATGTAATGTATAAGTGAAATGAGAATACAAACCCAACCAACCAACCAACACCCTCTCCAAGGCATGGAGAGGGTATTTATACTACGAATTGCCGGCCATAGGCTGTGGGAGCTTCCTGGGCTTTGGCCATATTAGTTTATCTAACTTAACTACGGGCTTTGACTATTTAATATTGGAAGTGACCGAGACTTTTCTTGATCCTAACAATCTCCCCCTTAGGGAGGGCACTCCAATTTACAAAAAAATTAATCCTAGCATACTATGCTTTACCTTTAGTCTTCAGCCGTAAACTTCATGTAATTTTATCTTGTCGAATATTTAGTAGTGGCTTTTGACTTAGGCACGAGCTTGTTCCTTTATCTTGACTTGTAAGTGAAATTGTGATCTTGAACACTTGAGATCATCTACCAAGTATAATCTCGTTTCGCCCATCTGTGATTTTGCCAACTTGTGACTTTGACTTCTGGATCGACATGCTCCTACCTTCTTGATTTGTTAACTTGAAAAGCATTATGTTTGCATCTTTCTTGAAATTCTTTAACTTTTAACACTCGTCACTTCGAGAAGACGTTCGTATCAGAGTGACAGAAACTTCATATGAAATTCTTTAAATTTACTACTTTGTCACTTCAAGAAAGACGTAAGGTATCAGAGTGACGGAAGTCTCGAAACTTGAAACTTGAGCTTTCATGATATCTTTATATTTGTCGTCCTGGTTGAGCATGTGGCTATGAATCTATGAAGTCAGCAGGAAATAAGTACACTTCACCACCATCTTTAAATATCTTGCATTAAAACAGTTAGCAATAAAGCGGGGGGAGGGGACGAATATGTCTTTGTCATTCGCCCGTAGTTGGTTGGAGTAACCTTCAAATCCGTAAGGATCGACCTGTGATCGGGTAGACTCAATTTAAGAAGAATCTACTTGACAGGATTTTCAGCTGAAGTATCAAATCCCCCATTTATTTATTTTTCCTAACATATGTGTAGTAGATTATCAAACTCAGCATGATCTTATTATCGGAACGTCTCAAAGCAGACAACACGATAAGAGTAAACTAGCGAGTTACTATCTTACCGATTGAAGTAAAAATTGATTTGAAAATCAATCGACGTGTCACTTGCTAAAGTGGTTTTGTGACACATCGAGAGTGTTAATCATTTCAAAATTCATTATCAATCATCATTCAAACCTGGAAACAAGTTTAAGTCGCATAAAAACGCAACCATCCGTTTCTTTCCAGTTGTCACAAGGTTGATTCAAAAGAATCTATAAGTCACTACCATGAGCTTGTTTGATGTTGACTCAAGAAGGATTTCCATCTTCATTGTGAATGAAATCGATGTTCTGGCAAAATCACAAGGATAATGCGTAGGACTCGAGTAATACTTGTTATCAACAATTGTGTGATTTTAGCAAGCTTGATTTGACAATTGTCCTATATGAGATTTTGATGATCTCTTTTGGCTCTAGACTCAATAGTGCACTTTTGGTTTTAGTGATCAGAGGCTGGAGCAGACTGCCACCTTTTCAATATCAACCAACTCGGAGTGAGAAAGTTAATAGAAATGCGTGAATCACCAGGAAATATGAAAACAAAGTCCTTTTGAGAACCTATAGTGGCTAGGGAGGTTGCGCATACGTCACTGGTTCCATGACAGTCTTCAATGTCAGACAACATCTAGTCTTTTTGACAGTTTAGTTATTGACCCGATTTTTGCCTAATGTATGGAGGGCTTCATTCCTTTACCCCTTTATCCTTACATTCTTTTTCTTTCTTCAACCCCTTCACTGCCTACCGAGACATCCATACTTTACACCCTTGTTGGGTTTGTTCCAGGGTTAGCTCCCTCTCAGTCGAGCATTATTCCTTCTTTCTTCACTTTTGTCTCCTTTTATCATTACCTCCCGACTTCTACACTACCTATGGATATCCCTGGGTAAGATCCCTCCGTTCTGGCTGGATCATGATTTGATACACTATACCTCAATCACCTTATAACTCCATAAAATAAGTACATGGTCGGTCTTGTTTGTGTATTCCATTCACATTCACAAACCAAAATCCATTGAAAATCTCATTCAAAGTGTTTGATATAAATATCAAAAGGTGCCACTTTGAATGTTTTTTAATCATCACTAAAAGCTCCCCCTTAAAAATAAAAAAGAAAATCACATGTGCACCATAATCGTAGTACATGCAAGTTGTGGATGCATTGAGTCCATTTTATTTAATCACATCTTTCAATACAAGTTAGATCCAGTTTAATCACATTTTATCCCCTTATCTAAAATGTTAATCCCTTGATATTTTGGATATCAATTGATTAAACTTTCAGGGAAAAAATGTTATATACTATCTATGAGGAACATTTTAATGCTCCCCCTCAATTTATGAGGGTATATAAGATAGTGGCTAAGGATAATAAGTGAAATCTTTATGGAATTACTAAAAATTCTTGAAAATTTTTTGTACTCGAGCACTCTTATTAACATCAAAGTCTACACTACATATTAATATATTCACAAGTTAATAATATTACAAGATTTGAATCTGAAGATAAGACATACATATGATAGAATCATATGAGGTCCCTTGTAGTGCCGAAGTCTCCTCTAGTAAGTCCTTCCACTAATAAACTTTTCAAGACTTTGCATCAACCTCCTGTCTTTGAGTTTCTTATCAATGGCTTTAATCATCACTCAAGCTCTCTGCTTGTCTGTTTTGTCCACTTTCTCTACGGCAATACTCCATTTTGAATCCCAGTACATATCATTGAGAGAGGGCGAAACGGCTGAGTGTGGTCGTCGCTGAACTATGAAGTTCCATCGTGCGCATCAAACGATTTTTGTCCATGTCATCTTTATAGATAATGCCTTGGATATTATGGTAAGTAGTGTATGGAGTCATTTTTCTGAATATTCAGGTATGTAGTCAGGTTTGGTGAGGTTTATCTTCTTTTGATAACTTTCAACTGCCAGTTGTAACTCCTCCATGCGTTCTTGAATGACAATTCGTCTCGTGTACATTCGCCACACCACATTAAGATGTAACCGTTCATACCATAGGTGAGGTTGGTCCAACTTACCTAAAACCAGAAGAAGTAACATATCTTCAATATCTTCGTGACGAAGTCTTTTGAAGTCGTCTTCTCGAAACTTGTAGAGCTTATCATCTTGTCTTCGAACTGTGATCTCTTCCAAATGTTTGTAACCAAAGAATTCCATGATCTTGAGACTTGTAATAGCAATAATTCTGTGTTTTGAATAGACGACTTTCAAAGTTTCCATGTTGGTAGCATATCCATAGAATCTCTGACGTTTTGGTAGATGACTTGTGCCTCACTCTATGTACTTCGAGGAATCTTGTCTTCAATCCATTTAATATGACTGTAATCAGCAGCCTTTGTCTTGGTAATTAAAGTTGTGTATTTGCGACTTGAGCTTTCTCCTTTTAGATATTCGAGATCATTGTTTATGAAGTGATCATATGGGATGATTAGACGACCTCGTGCATCTAGATTTAAAGGAAGTGGCTTGCTAAGATCATGGGGATACGGTCTTCCTTCATGATTATGCCAATCTAACTGATCATTGGTAGCTTTGAATACTTCTTCCAGATGGTATTCTAACTCCACAACACTCTTGCACATGCCTTTGATGAGATCATATGTTAGACCGGTCAACAGATCTTGAGTTAGATGTTGAATGTTGAGCTGATTCATCATAAAAGTAGAGAAATCGATGGGAGTAGCCAGAAACTCATTAAATGAGGATGTTGTGCCTGAAGCTTGTGCTAACTTAGTCATCCACTGTTGAGGAGGTCGGTTGTCAACCGTCCTTGTTTGGTTCCATTCTCGATCAGGAGTTCGAGAGCCAGATGGATTCCATAATCGTTTATCAACATCTGTTGCCTCTCTTACAGGAGATACGCCGTCATCTCCTGTAATGAAATCTTGATGTGTATGATCTTCTAAGTCTGTTTGTTGAGATCTGGATGGTCTTTTGGAAGTGCTTGTTGTTCTGCTCTCCTTATGAGTTGGTTCTTTGGATGACTCAGCTTCCTTTCCTGATCTTTGTCGCTTCGACCCACGGTTTGATCCAGCAGACGTTTCTTCATCTTTGTCTTAATCATCTCGTCCTCGCTTTAGAGTCACAACCTCACCATATGAGGAGAGAAGGTCTTTGTCAGAGTTGTATGCTTTGAGTAACGCACTGTAGAGATTCTTCTAAACATCGGATCTGTCAATAGAGTTATTTTCCTCCATTTTATCCATGAGAATCTTTTTTAACTCGAGTTCTGAGAGCAAAGAGGCTACTGCGTAAGACGTCTGAGGTTGATTGGTTGATCTAACCAACACTTCAGCTACCAGAGTTTCGGTAACATACTTCTTAACTTTTGTCATAATCTTGGAGGTTTGAGCTTTGACCTGCTCCTTGATTATTTTCTTCATGTTAGAGTCAATTAAATTAAGTAAGTCTTGATTTTATGCTTGAGCTTCTTCTCTGAGCTTGTTGGATTTTAGCTGAAGAGCCACGTTTACTTCATCTTTCATCTTAGAAGTAAGATAGTTGTCAATAATGCCCGGAATAGATGCTATAGCTTCAGCAAATTGATTTCTTTGTTTGAGTTCAAACAGTTCTATCTCTAGTGAGGATACCCTGCGATCAAAGCCGAATAGAGATGCGAAGTTAGGGATTTTAGGCAAAGTTGTTATTGGAATAGTTGTTGTTGTTATGGAGTCATGTGTTTGTTGTTGAGGTTGGATGATTGGGATGGGTGGTTGAGGGATGATAGTGGCAGAGGAAGGTGTAACAGAAACTGCTGCATTTGGATTTAAAATAGAGTCGATACCTGTATCCAGAAAGGGATTAATGAATTTAGCCACCAAGTTTGATGAAGCAGAGGAGCATTGTGGTTGCACTACTGGAGGTTTAGTAGTTAGGGTTACTTGAGCTTCTTCCGTTTCTAGATTGGTTTGAGCATCTCTAATTTCGGCATCACTTCTATTCAGGTTGATATTCAAGTCTCCGTACAGTTCCTCATTATCTTCATCACTTTGTTCTTCTCCCATAGTATCGTCATCCTGTTGATTTTCATCTTCCTTCGTGAGTTCATAATCAGGTGGTGTTAAAACTTTTTGATCAGAGGTCACATCATCATCATCTTCTTTTTCTTTTTCTTTTTCTTTTTCTTGATCATCTGCTATGTATGTTGACAAGTTTGGGTAAACAAAATCATCTCCTTTATCATCTGATTTAGTTCTTTGGCTGTTATTCTCTTGATCATCGTCTTCATCATCATTATCATCATTGTCATCATCACTGTCATGCTCCTCGTCTTCTTCCTCATCCTCTCCTTGACTGAAAGTCTAGGATTCTTCTTTACTCTCTAATCTGTATTCGGGTACATCGGGAACCTCTGGTTTGTCACCAGCTCCTTCATTTGTACCAAATCTGGTTTGTTGTTGCTCATCAGGAACCTTTGATAGAATGTCAACTCCATCATCTAAGCCACTTGCGTGAGAGATATGGAATTCTTTCAAGCTTCTCTCAGTTGCCAACTTCATTTGTTCTGCTTCTGATAATGCAACTTCAGATAGTACTTTTAAACCTTTTCACTTTGTTGTAACATGCTTATCTCCTTTAGCTGAAGTCTTGATTCTTTTACCTTTGGAAGCTTGAGAAGGCTTTGTCATTAGAGATGATTCAGAGTCGGTCTTTTTCTTTGTAGCTTTTGACTTGGGAGCCTTTTCACCAGTAGCATAAGCACGGTAAGTCTTGAAAGTTTTGGACTCCAACAT
>BQNB010045694.1:0-44132 GCA_026074375.1 Tanacetum coccineum | reverse complement strand
AGAAACACATAAACATAGATCTGGTGGTCTTGGTAGCTCAAAGATTGAGATAGCCATGTTTAGAGAGAGAAAGTAGAGGGAGTGTTAATACAAAGTAAACCGTAAAACGTTTATCTTTATATTTTATGATCTCACTTTGTTTTGTCGATAACAAAACATAAACTTATCAACCAACAAACTCTAAACGTTACTAAGCCAATAGTTTTCTAACACACCAAAACACTTTATAAAAACAACATTCTTCTCATTCACAAAACCTATCTTGCAATTTTCTAAAAATGATCTTAAACACATTTTTCACAAAAAATATTTCCTCATAAAACTTCCTTCCCACTCATAAAATCTGATCAAAAGATTCTCTTTATTATTATATTAGTTCAAATGTTAAAAAGTCAAAGCTTATCTCTGAGTACTGTTTGCCGGTGCTGTCAACTTTACATACCGGTGCCTTTGGGAAACAGCACCGGTAGTTCCGGCAAACAGTAAAATGTTTGGCTATAAATACCAACTCATTTCTCTTGATTACACACACTTCTTAATACAATTTTCTTTCTAAAAAATCAGTATACAACTTATCTTCTATGTCTACTTCTCACTTGTTCTAGGCATTTATCCTTTCTAACATTTTTCCTCTCTCTAGATCTAGTTACCACTGATCTTCTCCTATATTATACTCTACTCTAATGCTTCTTGTAGATCCTTCATGACATTGTCGTGACGACACCAAAAGGTCTTCTATAGACAAGCTCACCAAAATCTCTTGAAGCTTGGATCTATCTTCCATCTTGTGGCAAGCTTCTATGTCTCAAGATCTTCTTCATCTTGTCTCTAATCTTCAAACAAAATATCTTAGAAATGTCTAGATTTGGTTTGGTGACGTTGATGTAAAAACAATATATATGTGTATGTTTGGTACCTAATAGAGGACAAGCATTGGTGATGTGATGAAGGGCTTAGGATTTGAATAAGGGGTGTTGTAATGTATAGTGGCAAATGGTGAATGGTTCTAGAGAACATCTTACCCGTAGGTTTCCATACTTTTCTTATTTTATTTTTACGCTTAGCATGATTAAATTTAGACAACACATTCACATTGATTGGTCAAGTTTACAAATGAGAATGACATGCGTCTCCAATGAAACACGCCCATAAGTGGAAAATTACACTGAATTCAATGAAAAAAGAAACACAAAAGGCCAAAGAAGTGGGTTTGCCAGCATGGCAATCCGTGTGCTTAATTTCAATCTAACGGCTAAGAATGGGCATCCAATGATTAGAGGAATTAAAGGCTGAGATCATTTGGAGCGTGTTGAAGACCTGGAAGCTTCCCTTATCTCCTATAAATAGAGCTCACTCCTCACTCACAATCATCTTTTTTTTTAGTTTTTAAGTTTTTAGTAGCTTTAGGGTAGTTTTTAATTAGCTTATGTAATTTTCAATTTAATCGTTTTCAATTCTGTTTTAAGACAATGTAATCTCAATTTCAAGTATTGTACTCAGTTTAATATCAATAAAAATTTGGTTTACTCTTATTTCCATTTACAAATTATGTTTTTACTATTTATGAAACATGGTTTGAATAAGCTCTTATTACTATTCTAAAAGCTCATACTACTCTTAAGCTACTAAAAGCTCATCAAAATACTTGAATACTAATGAAATTGGATGGCTGCTTATAGTATTCAAGTAGGTAATAGTGCTTGATGGTCAAGTGTTAGGATTAGCTTAGGTAATTGGATTAAGCTTAAGCAGCTTTTATAAGCTCTATTGTGAGCATTCCACCTCAGTTCTGTTTAGCTGAGGTGTAGGCACCATTTCCTTTTCCTTTTTCATTTACTTTACTGTTAATTTAATTTCTTAGCTTATCTGTTCTATTTAGCATAATTTTGCTTATTGCTTGCTAATTTCTGCTTAATTTAGCTTATCAGTGCTTAATATAGTTGTTTTATGTTTATTGGTTTTGCTTGTTAGTTCAAATTTCTGTTTTTAAGTAGTTTTTATAAATCTTTCATAAAAATCCAAAAACATTAGCATAATCTACTAGCTTATTAATTCTGCTTAAATAGTTGTTTAGATTTGTTAATTAGGTTTATAATTAGCTTATTATTATCTGGTATTACTTGTTTGTGCATTAAATCTTGTTTTCATAAGCTTAAAATGGATTTAAGCCTTTTTAAGGGGTGTTTGGCACAAGGCAGCACTAACTCAAGTTAGTGCTGCCAAGGCCATTTGGTCCTTAGGATTGGTTTCAAATTACATTTGTAAGTTTATAAGATAGGATTTAAGGCTATTTGAAGGTTTTGAATTAGATTTCATTCAAGTAGTTAGTTTTAGCTAAGATCTGTTAGAACAAGTTCAGTAGTATAAGCATTTTAAGCTCTTGTCTGTTTAAGCTATTACCATTGCTCTCCTTGCTTTAGTTTTAGAGTTTTAAAGTTGTAGATTACAACTCCTTAAGCCTGCATTTGATCAATTGGAGATATGGTCATTTTGTGTCAACTGCATCAGCCACAAAAACAGACAAATAGCCTTTTCCTAGCTTAAAAATCAGAGGGTAATAATAGTTCTTATGTCTTGATTTTAAGAGCATTAGTAGATTTTAGGTCATATTCAATCTGTTTTAGATTATTTTGTTTTATTAAGTTCATTTGTCTATCTGTTTTTAGCTTTGAAATTTGTAATTTGTCTTTTGAAAAACCAAAAATATACTCAGCATACACTGAGTCTTTAAGCATTTTTCATTAAGCTTTTTACTTGTTCATTTGATTTTCAAACTGTGTTTCAAAAGATATTTTATGAACTTTGTAAGATAGACTTTAAGATAGAATAAGCCAGAAATCCATAAGGATCCTTTTGCTTATCTTAAAATAAGCCCAAAGTTAGTTATCTGTCTGTTTGGTTCCTAGTAAAGTGCTTAGTGCTTATTTGATAATTTCAGCTTATGGCTCTTTGTTTTTGCTTAATTTAGTTCAGACTTGCTTATTAGGTTAGATTTAAGTAGCTTATTAAGTACTAGTCTTAGCTAATTTTAGTTTGTTAGGTTGCTTGAGTTTTAAAAAAGTAAAAAAATAAGTCAAGTGTTTTTCTGTCACTTTTAGCCATTTCCAGCTTATTTCCTAAATTTCAAAAAAGTTGTTTTTACAAAAGTTTTTCATTTTAAGTTGTTTTACAAGTTTGTTTTTAAAAAGTTTTGAAAATAAAAACAAAACAAAACAAGAGGCCACAGATTCGAACATGTGACCCCTTGCCTAGCACACACACGTCTCACACTACACACACTCAAACCAATGGCGCCCTTGGGACTTTTTCGAAATAGATTGCAAACAAATTTCTTTTATTACCTTTTTCACTTTTATTAATATTAAGCACTTCGAGTGCTTATAAGCTTTTTCTGGGCTTATTCGTTTAAGCTACTTTTGAGTTTATAATTTTACTACAATTTGTTTATCATTTACAATTTTTAGAAATTTTCTTAGAATTTTTACTCAAGGTTTTATAATTTTTGTTCTTTTATTTTGTTTAAAATCTTTAAAAATCATAAAAAATAGAAAATTAATCAAAAAAATGATTTTCTTTTTTATAAAATTTTCTTTTATCATATTCTAAGCTTAGGTTTGAAATTTACTTTCGTAGGGTTAATATTTTGAAAGTTCATTTTTTAAAGAACGGGATTTCGTTCCCGTTCTTGTTTTCTTCATTTTTAAGATTTAAACACTCTCGTTTTAGAATTTCCTTAGCCTTTTCTTTTCAAATAGTCAAATAGGATTAAGAAAAAGTTTAGAAAAGCATTTAGGGTTTAATTTTAGTTCAATTGCTTATTTATCGCGTTTTCTTAATCTCGTTAACGTTTTTCATAGTTAGCTTTAATTGTGCTTTTATTTGCTCTCTATTAGGATTTTAGAAAACAATCATCTTCGAACCAATTCAAGTCATTGTCCAAATAACAAATGGGGTCTCAGTTTCATAAGTCTTTAGGAAAACGACCCGGTAATCACTTACCGGCTTGAGTTACATAACAAATGGGGTCTCAGTTACATAACATCCTAAAGTAACTTCTGGATTTCTGGATAGTGGACTATAAAGCGACTGTTTTCTTATGGGGTGTTGCAACAGATTGGTTCACTGTTCTTGTGGGTTTCCTAATACTAATAGGCACTGATTGAGGCTTTTTAGTTCTAGCATTCACGTCACTGGTATACTTAGAAACACAATCATCATGATTTGAATTAAACACACATTTGTCACAAGTAACACAAACAAACTTAACATTCGAAGTCTTAGCATTCAAACTCTCATTACACAGTTATAGACTTTATACTATTCGAAAATTTAGAAATTCTATGGTGTTCTTCTACTTCCATCTTCTTATGCATCACTTGACTATTGCTTTGCATGACCTTGTCTTTTATTTGAGTGCTCCTAAGCTGTGGCTTGCTAACACTCGTGGTGTAAATTACTCTTGTAGAAGTAGACATGCGTTGGTTAGAACTTCTAATAGTCTGAGGTAACTAAGGTGTTCTAGTTTGTGTTGACCTAGTGTTCAATCAATACATTCCTGGTTTAATCACATTTGTGTTTCTTTCAACTTTTTTTCTTTTTGTTTTTGAGGCAAATTTTGTGGAAAGATTAGTTTTGATAAATCATTTTTCTCATTAGTTATGGGAGAAAACTGTGATTTTGGAAAATATTGTCTTTCAAGTGAATTTGCAAAAGGAGTTGGTTTTCCCATGACTGATGGTTTTGGAAATTTAAAAGCACTTGGTTGTCCAACAACTAATGGCTCAACTTAGTATCTACAAACTTCCCTTTCATCTTATCTAACATTTCACGCATTTCAGCATTTGCTATGTTCTTGTCTTATAACTAAGCTTTCAAATAGTTGATTTCAAGTTTTTTCTAGTTGAGTTCAGCAATTAGGGAATCATTTTTTGCTTTCAAAAAATTTTCATTGTTCTCTGATGTGAATGATTGCTTAACCCAAGAGTATTCACAAACATTCTTATCTTTTGCATTTTGCAAAGCAAGTTCAAGATTAATACAATGTTGCTCTAGTTGTGCAAAACTTTTGTCATATTTTTGTTTATGACTCTTGGAAAGCTCAGTCTCAAGAAGTCACATTCTTTAATTTTCTTAAGATACTTGCATGCTATTTCAGAGTATTTTGTTATCCTAAAAATATTGAGTCAAACAAAGAGAGTAAAGGTCATTATAGATTAAACCGGGTCTGTTAGTGCAAATATTACGATATTTAATCTACATAGTCTTGTTTGTTTTGTTGACGACAAACATGTACCTTGTAATACATAACGTAAAATGTAAAAGTTACTCATAATCATATTTTGTCTCAACATAAATTCAACATCTCTCGACGTCTCAAATCCTCGTATGTTACAACACAGGTTTGTACATGTTTGTTATATGGCATTATGATCAAATCCTTAACAAACCATTGAAAATGTTTATCTAAATTATCTTGCACTTTGAATATTTTTAAGAAGTAACTAGCACACTTTTAGCAAGATTAATATACTTTCATTTTTATATTTGTTAAAGTCATTTTAATTATATTTATAATGAAGTTGAATTTTTGATTTGTCACTTTAAGTATCTTGTAAATCTATACAAAATATTTTGAAGATTTATATTGAATTTTGCAAGATTTGGAGGGTACCGTGGGAACTAGGGAACATTAACATTCTTGCCTATAAATAGAAGGCCAAGTCTCACCATTTTCTGATCCCTTTCACACACATTTTCTCTGCATTCTCATTCATTTAGATCTGTAGGTATGCATCCATATATCCCCAAGATCATAATCCCTCTAACTCTCCTTTTTGTTGTAATCATACATCCGAAATGATCCTTCAAAGTAAGCTTCGATATCTTGCCATATACATCCACCAAAACAAGCCTTAAAGATCTTGCCATTTTCACTCACCACAAAGCATATACATATGAAGATCTACAAGATTAGAGATCTCATTATTTGTTAGCCTCGTTTTTAGTAAAGTGATGGTCATTATCTATTCTCGAGCCTTGTATAGGAAATATAGTTTATGGGATTTATCTAAGCTAATTAGGCCTAAGTTACAGGCTAAAAGACTACTAGTTCTTTTTTCGGCCCAAGAAGGCCCAATAGTAAGCCCATAAGGGCCGGCCTCTTTAGGAGTATAAATACCCCTCCCTAGCATGTTTGGAAGGGTGTCGGTTCTCATTCCTCTCTAATAGATTCATCCCTCTTTCTCTCTCTAAACTTTCTTTCTCTCTTTAGAAATCCTCTTATTTTCGTGTGTATGATGTGGTTTGATATCAAGAGCCTAGGAGTGATTACATGTGATTGTGTGTGTTTATCTTGGTAAAAGCTCAGCAAAAATTATGTTTCAAAGCTCTTATACACAAAAATTAAAGAAATATAAATTTTGATGTTAAAAATGTTAAAGTTTGTGTTTTGTGGTAGATATAGCTTAAACATAGTTAGTTTTGCAAAAAGTTTCAAGAAAAAATGTTAAAATTTGTGTTTTAGGTGTTTTTATGTTATTTGGTTCGTAAGTGCGGTTTGACATAATATACGGTTTGACATAAATTTATGCGGTTTGATCTCAAGAAATCTGCGGTTTGATCCTAAATTTCTGCGGTTTGATCTCAAGAAATATGCGGTTTAATCCTAAAATTTCTACGGTTTGATCCTAAAATATGCGGTTTGATAATAAAATTTCTTCGATTTGATACCAAAATCTATTGTTTGATCTCAAAGTGTGGTTTTATCTAAAGTGAGGTTTGATCCAAAGTGAGGTTTGATCCAAAGTGAGGTTTGATCCAAAGTGATGTTTGATCCAAAGTGATGTTGATCCAAAGTGATGTTTGATCCAAAGTGAGGTTTGATCCAAAGTGACGTTTGATCCAAAGTGAGGTATGATCAAAAATCATAATCTGAGGTTTAATCAAAAAGCGCAATTTGACTGATAATCCAACATTTGATCCAAACACCTTGTCAACTTAAAAACAAATAACAAACACTTAATTATTAACAAAAACAACTTAAAAACAAATAACAAACACTTAATTATTAACAAAAAACACAATTTAAGAACACCTAAACAACATCACAAATTCACAACTCACATTAATCATTAAAACAATCCTAGTATATCATTTCACATCATTTTTTCACTGTCGACTCAACAAGACATTTATGTTGCTGGTTCTAAAAACCGTCCACCTATGCTCAACAAAGACAACTATGTTCCATGGTCTTCTTGTCTTCTTCGTTATGCAAAGAGTAAACCAAATGGGAAATTGCTTGTGAACTCAATCAAGAATGGTCCATATGTAAGACGAATGATCCATAAACCCGGTGATACAAAAAGTGTATGATGAGGTGTTATTTTATACACTTTTTCGGGGTCATTTAACCCCCTAAATCATGCAAATATGCCCAGATCATGTGCTTAATTGTTTGTTTTTATATTTTTAGCACTTGGATGGATTTTGGAGGAAATACACGTGACTTGGGATCATTTGGAGAAGAAACGAACAAGACTATGACTCTACACCAAATCTCTTGAAGAAATCATCATTTAGACGGTGGAGACGGCGTCGCCAACTAATGCGACGGCGTCAGAACTTGATCAAGACGGCGTCAGGATTATCATGATGGCGTCAGAATGTAGTCGCCTCAAATGAAACCCTAGAAGCTTCATCGAAGCAATGGCGTCAGGAATTTTGTGACATCATCGCGGTCTGATCTCTATATATATAAACTCGTTTTAGGGTTTTTAGTGTGTAACTTTTGAGAGATGAACCCTAGTTTTAGAAGACGATTTTAGCAGCCTTTGGACTCATTTTTAGGGTGTCAAAACCCTCATGTAACAGCCTCAACTGCATGATTTAATCAAGTGAAGTTCATTTATCGCTTTTCACTTAATATGTCTATGTGTTTTGTGATAGATTCTTGTTCTTCTTCTTTATTTACCATGCAAGGCTAGATCTATTAGTATTTACTTATGATTGCATGAAGCTTAGTTTGTAGATCCTTTTAATGTTTTTTCTTGTGATGGATATGCGCGTTAGGCTTTAGAAAACTAGCCATAAGATATTAAATTGGCATAGACATCTAGGGAAACGCGAGTGCGTAAAAAGGATACCATCGATCACGGTCTTCATACTACCTTACCCCTAATATGGTTGATCCCTCTTAAGGTATTTTAATTGCATGTAATACACTCTTATGGGCCTTGTAATACTCTTTATACTACCTTACTTGTACGTTGCCTTAACGAAATATTACATAGATGACGGGTTCGTGCAATTCGTTCATGACTTAGGAAATACTTATACAGCTCATCACAAGAGTGACAAAGCAATAGGATTAGGAGAAGCAAACTAAGGAGTAGTGCATGATTAAGTAAATACTTTCGTTTACCATATGAAGTTATCACAAATAGTTTAGATTTATAATTACTTTAATTAATTAAAATCAAACCAAACCTCTCAAACCATGATATTTACCTGCTTTTATAAAAATATAAAAATACAAAAAGAATCTTTTCTCAACTCCATAGATCTTTGTTAGATTCTGTTCGAATCTTCCCAACCAATTCCCCTAGAGAACGATAACAACCCTCGAGTCTTGCCTATACTACACTACAACGGTTAGGTACACTGCCTAGGGAGTTGTAAAACTTCTTGTTGAAGTCCTAGATCATTTTTTAACTTAGGTCTACTTGCTTAGTTCCTATCAAGTGAGATTTTATTTTTAGTATATTAGCTTTCTTGTAGCTATCTTTTCTTCGTGTTATCTGTTAGTAACTCATTTTGGTTGACCTCCATGGAAAACAAAAATCCTATTTGTACTCTTGGAGATTACTCCAAACCTAGCCACAAGGGCTATTAAAACACCATTGAGCTCCCCATAGGGAACAATGTGGTGCCTCTGCGATTCGACACCATCCGGTTGGTGCAAAATAGATGCTCATTCTGCGGACTTCGGTCTGAAGATTCAAACCAACATCTCAAGGATTTCTTAAAACTAATGGACTCACTTGACCTTGATGTTGCAAATAGGGAAAGAATGCGCTTGTGTTTATTTCAATTTTCCCTTTGCGATCAAGCTAGCAACTGCCTTGAACGTCTTCCTACAAGATCCATCTCCACCTGGGAGGATCTTACTACTTGTTTCCTCGCACAATTCTTTCCACTGAGAAGGACTGCAAAACTCCAGAATGACATCCTGATATTCCAACAACATCAAGGTGAATCTCTTTCTAAAGCATGGACTCATTTCAAGGACTTCATCCAAAAAGTCCCTCATCATGGCATCGATCGCTAGCTTCAAATCCAAATTTTCTTTGATCATGTCTCCATTCATGTTAAGTGTGAGATTGACCGCGCGCGGCAAACTCCGCGATAGAAACACCGATGAATCTTGGGAAATCATTATGAACCTCATTCTCTACGACCATGAGGGATAGAATGATTCAAAAGACACCATCAAACCGGTCAAGGCAATCTCTATTTCTACAAATGCATCAAAAACGCCTGACCGGTGACTGCTTGAGCTTGAAGACCAAATCAACTTCTTGTTAAAAAGAGCAAAGCAATTGCCTAGAGCAAGCTCAACAAACATTCCTCAAGCATATGCTGAAGCAATTTCCTCAAACCCCCATCCACGAAACCTTAATGAGCCACCAAGGCAAAATTCTTTCACTTTCCGTGAACGTGTCCATCCAAACCCTCAACCCGAAGCACTAGTGTAGGAACCATGCTATATCATTTCACTTCCATAATCAAAACCAAGAAATAAGATAAAAAAGATGAGAAGAAAAGAGAAGGAAGAACTAGAGAGAGAAAGTGGATGGATTACTATGTGTATGTAAAAGATACAAATGAGCAACTGATGTGTTGTCGTATAGGGTCAATTATTTAATTATCAAGTTTTAAATTTATATTTAGCCAAAAAAAACCTAAAACAACACTTTAACGGGCAATGTACCCAATTGGGTGGAGTTTCGTGGTAAGTAGGGTGTCGAACACTAAGAGTGAAACATTAATCCTATACTTTATCAGTATTTTAATTAATTTTGATTAGTCTATTTACTGGTTAAACCTATGCTATATACGTTGTCTAATGATATGGGGGGTTTTCAGCCTGAGAGACTAGCACAGGTTTGGTGATGACAAATATCAATTCAGTACACAATAAACATAAAAGAAGAAAATTAGAAGATAGAAAAGCGGTACAAGCCAAATGATAGAAAAATGTATTAGCCATATTAAATCAGGTTCAATGTTGGTTTGTTTGTTTTAGTGCAATAATTTTCTTATCTCGAAGCGGCATATCATTCTTAAGACTTAGGCAGGTCATCATCCTAAGACCTAGACACGATTAATCATGTCACAAATAACGCATCCGCATAAAGCATCCTTTAGTTTAATTATAATCTATCTTAGGGAATCAAAGCAGTGGTGATCCTGTTAAAACCCTAGCCCAACGAGACTTTACCCACTTATTGTTTGATGGTGTTTTATATACTAGTAGTCCACTATTCAAATCTTTATCAGTTAATTAAGAGTGTAACACTCCCAAACTACGATACGCAGCGGAATACAACAATTGGGGTGCTACTTCATAATACATGCACACGAGTGCCAGTAAACGTTCAAAGATACGTTTATAAAGCACAACTTTATTCATTTGAAAGATCAAAGTTGCATAGGTCTCAATACCATTATAGAAATTATTTCTAAAATTCACAACACGACTTGATTTCTAAAACACTTGTTTATTTTATGACACTACTTCACCGAGACACCGTCCTTGATATCCGCGTTCCGTCCCATCCAAGCCATCAACAATCATTTACCTGGGATACATGCTTAAAAACGTCAACAAAACGTTGAGTGAATTGATAGAGTTTGCAAACAACAGTTAGAACGCATATTTGGTTCAACAAAACATATAACATTGCTCGTAAGACAAGTTTTAAAAATATTGATTTCTAACTAAATGAGCCAATGTACCAAAACTTAACACATTCATCCCATAGGACGAAATCTTGTCCGAGAAGTATGTCACTTCTCCTAATACTAACTATAAAATGTCCGTTACAGGGTGCTCACCTTTGGATTCATACCCCGGACAAGGTTATCAAACCCAATAGATTTATTTAATGCATTAGCGTTCACCAGCAACAAGGCAATTAACGGTCACACAGTAAAATGCATATACTCAATAGTGCATGGAATCATATTTAGCATCAAAACATATTGCGTTCTCATTTTTATAAAAAATAGCAAGTATCCCCCTCGTGGGTTTAAAAACATTTAAAATACTTAAAAGCGAGGCTATGAACTCACCTTGATCGAAGCTGAAGATCAATTAATCGAAACAATCCACGGAAAATCAACGAAACGAATCACGACCTAATATTACTCGCATCGATAACTATACCGAAAAGTTGGTCAACGATGCAACATCTTATCAAAGAAAACACATATAAATATATATGATATATAATATGATAAAATATATAATATATATATATATATATTATATATATAAATAATATATTGTTGGGAATCTTGATTTTTGATGAGAACAAAATGAATAAAAGAATGAAACAAGAAGGACCAAAATTGTCAAATCATGAAAGTTTCTACAAGATGGAAAGATAATAAAGAATTTGGTCCGAAAATAAGAAAAGAATGAATATAATGAGAAGATAATTAATTTGAATCTCTCTTTAATATATTAAATAGTTTCCCTTTAAACCTAGGACAACCTTATGCATAAAAGGCGGTCCCAAGTCATTTAGAAAAATGAAATCCATATAACATCACTAATGAGAAGTGAATAGTAAAGGTGTGTGTGTGTGGTGTACACCATAGTTAGTAGTTAATTAGATAAAAGATTAGTTTAGTAGTCCCCAAGGTTATAGTTGGGGAATAGGGAAATCGTCAATTGAAAAACCTTGTTCATAACATTGAATTTGTGTTCTTTATTATTCCCGCTGTGCGTGTTATAAAACATTTATTAATGCCTGGATGGGCTAATCGATTCTCAACATTGGTATTAGAGCATGGTTCTTCTTGACATCTAGGATACTATAGTTTTTGAAGAAACCTTAAAAACCCTATTTCTCATGAAATCGATTTTTGGTTAAAGTTTTATAGGGTTTTGGAGTTTAATTGATATAACAGTGTTTATGATCATCTTCTCTACCTTAATTGTTATGCAATACGATCTTCAATCATTGTTACTATTAAAGGGGTTTACTTTGTATCGAATTCGGACTTCTATGATTTTCGGTAATATTCTTTTTCGATTGATCGAATTCAGTAAAAGCAGAATATGGTTTTCATGATAATGGATTTATGTTTTTCATTGGTTCTTGATCTGTAATGAATCCAACAAGTGGATTAATTTTGCTCGTTGATTGTTCTGATCTTCATAATGCAACCTTTGGATCTTCACTATAAAACCCTAAACGATCTCAAGCCAAAACCCTAATCACTATTAAAGTTTTAATGGTGATATATATATTGTTGATCTTGGGTTTTGGATACCGTGGAATGCTTTCTTGAATATTATTTATCCACAATTGATGACAGCGTGTTTGGATCTGATTGGTGCTTGTTTGTTCGCTGTTCATTCATGGGAGATCATACATGGAGAAAAATGATCTTCAAATTCTTTCTTGATCGCTGGTCATGATGGTTAATCAGGGGTTGTGTATGTTTGATTGGTGGCTGTGTACATGATGGTTTTGGTTCACGTTGTTCATGTTACAGTCAATGGTCGTGGCTGTATGGTGATAAGAAGATCAAAACCCTAATACATGTAGGGTTTTCTCAAAGGTCGTGGGGTTATTCCTTTTATAATAGTTTGTTTATATTGTTTGGAGGATGTTGATACTGTCAATGATGATTAAAACTGCTCAAACATGTTGCTGCTGCTATTGGAACAGTTTTCAACACCAAGCAATCATGGAGATGGTAGAGATCGAAGAACCAAGATGCAGGCATATTGGTCGCTCGTCATGGATCTGGTGATATTCAAGATTGTATCATTCAGATAGTTTGGAGATGGGATTCGTTGAATGGATCCACACAAGATTCTTTTTATGTCTTGAACGTAGGATATGGTAATATGGGTTGCAGCTGCTTGTGTGATTTTATACCTGGTGAAACACGTCGAAGTTATTTTGGTATGTGGAGGATATATGTTTTCATATTAATACTGCCATTGTGGTTATTAATACTGTTAACATATATAATATTCATTGCTTGTTAATACTGCTGCCCAAAGAGTGTATTAATGGTGCCATGTAATGTTTCTGCTGCTCGTATGTGAAGTTAATGCTGCCCATATATTTCAACTTTGCCAGTATTAACTTCAACTTCAGCATCCAACCCAGTAATAATGTCTTTACCCTTTGACATTTTTCTCCTCTTATATCGTCTACCCTTATCAGTTGACCTTGCTTTTTGAGAAGCAACCTTTGATAAAGTTTTAGCTGCTTCCAATGTTGTAGGACTTATATCTTCCTCTTGTGCCTCCCTTAAAGCACTAAATTTTGTCTTTGTAGGAGTAACAAAATCTCTGACCAAAGAAACTAGAGGATCATCATCTATATCATGAATTTTCCTCCCCTGATTCTCTGTTTCTTCATCTTCTGATTCAGACAAGATAACCTTCTTTGATTTTCTCTTCAAAGCAGCTTCAAGTGACTTTACTTTGTCCACCAAAGTAAGAATAGCATTCCCAAAAGTTTGCTTTGTTTCTTTGAGCTCCTTTTCCAAGCTGCCAATCTTCAACTCTAGTTTAGGTACAAGAAGACTCGATTCTTTAAGTTTCAGACTGTTCTCCACACTTCCCGATGTGTTAACATCATGGAGAGGTGTATCATGGGACCTGAGTGGAGACTCATGTATGTTACCACTGTCCAACCCTACATCTAGGCCAGAGGTTGTAGTAGTAGCTCCCTCAGTACCAACCCGCACACCTGTGGTGGTTGCCTCATCTGCTACATGGGTGAAAGTAGGACCCTGAGACTGAAGAATCTCAGTATCCTGTCTGTCAGATTGCCTAGGTAGTGATGGTTATGGAAGTGGTTCATTTGTAGATGGAGTTGGTGGTTGAATAGTGCTGCTAGTACTCCCACAGGTGCAAATACTGGTGAATCATCATTTGTCTATCTTGGAGGAAAAATACCTATTGATGCATCTACTCTCCCTAATGCTGATTTACCCATTGATCCAAATATGCTTGTGTAGGATCGATATTCCTTAATGAAACACTGATATACTGTCAACTATGCGGAATCTAGTTGGCAGTACTTATGAAGAAAATGATTTGCAAAAATCTTGGATACATTAGAAATTTAGTATTACTCTCTATGTTATGAACCATGCCATCAAAAATCAATTTGAAAAATTATAAGCCTATTACTAATAACAGACCAATGCATACAATAGGGCTACCAATTGATTCCCATCCACCAGACTTAGGCTTAGGTGCATTGTAGAATGGATGAATTAAAAATTCCATTGGGTTGTAACATTCTTTTTTCAAAAATTAATTTACCCTCAGAAAACATACCCCAATGTGTGCCAAACCCATCAATAAATGTCAGCATCGAGGTAGATTACTAATACTTGCTAGGCCTGCATCTGCCAATTAAGTTTACTTCTGACAGATGCCTCTATAATAGTATATTCCTTATATCAAAAGATCTACTAATTCCTTGAGTCCTATTAGCAAAGTGTTCTGACTGTGCAAACTGTTTGACTAGGGAATCATAGATAGTAGGATTATGAGATAAGGCATACCTTAGAGAAGTACCTTTGAGAAAATCCACTATCTCAGTGAAACCTACACTTTCATTGGGTTTCTTAAGAAAAGCGACCATGTTATGCTTGTTAGAGTACCGTAAATTGGTCATCTTGAGTTCTTGATGAATAGAATGTAAATAATCGAGTATGAGTGCTGGGTTGTTCGTGTAAGTAACTAAGTACGTGGTAGAGAAGGGAAATTGAAGTTATATTGATGAGAAACAAGGTTTCTTATCGGATACACTAAAAAGTAGTTTCTTGATAGTAAAGAAAGATGTGTTAATGAATAAAATTCAGTAATTATCCAATAGGAAACCTATATGAGAGGTAATTGCCGTAAAAATCTCTAATGGTAATATTGAAATAGGGAAAACTAATTTTACCTCACCAGCACCAACGATCATATACCAATATTAACTTATGTCTACCAGATTTAACTTGTAGCCTACCAGAATTAACTTGTAGTCTAACAAAGTAATCTTTTTCTCTAAGTAAAATAACTTATAAACCAGATAGTGAGAAATAACTTATAAACCAGATATGTGAAAAGCTACCAGCACATCTTCCATCCATCCTTAAATCCATGCTTGTCCTAAGAGAGTAAGTCCAAAAACAAGAAAAATACCACAAGATGTTTTTATAAGGCATTATTAACATGAATTAAACAATCATAACTACCAGAATTAATACCCTAGCAATATTAATTCTAACTACAAGTATAAACCTTACAATGTAACATCCCCTCAAATATAGCTATATATTTAACATCCCAATGCTAACCACCAAAAAGTTAAATCTTGTGACATCAAATCCTTTGGTGAGAAGGTCTGCAACATTAGAGTCTGTGTGAATCTTGATAATTTCTATCAGTCTTTTCTCATAGCAATCTCTGATAAAATGAAATCGAATTTTGATATGCTTGGTCCTTAAATGAGCAACAGGATTCTTGATAACACTTATAGTGCTCTCATTATCAATATGAATTTTGGTGTTCATGAAATTAAAACCATAATCCATCATCTGATTCTGTATCCATAGTACTTGCCCACAACAGTTAGCAGCTGCAACATATTCTGCCTCAGTAGTAGAATTTGCCACAATAGTCTACTTCTTGCATTGCCAAGATATCAATCTTCTACCAAGAAATTAACAGCACCGTTGTGATATTCTGTCAAGGGCTGGATCCTCCATAGCACTGGTCCAGAGAAAGCTTCAAGTTCAAAAGGTTGAATCCTATGATAACCATAAACCTAATTTTGGGTTGATTGTTTTAGGTACCCTAATAAAACCTTTTTACTGCAATTAAATGTGATGCTTTTGAGTGACCTTGAAATCTAGCATAGGCCACAACACAAACATGATGTCTGAGCCTGAATGCCAGTTCAAATACATCAAGGAACCAATCATAGATCTATAGACATGTACAAATCTAAAAATTCTCACCATATTCATCCTTGGACGAGTGCTTATAACTCAATAGGAGTAGTAGCTGTTCTGATGGACCAAAAATCATACTTCTTAAGGATGTCAGCTAAATACATGTCCTGAACTAATAAAGATTTCAATTAGGTTATTTGCTCACTTGAAGTCCCAAAAAGAAAGTGAGTTCACCCATGGAGCTCATTTGGAATTTTGTACATACAGTCTTCAAACTCTGTACACATAGACTTCTTTGTAGAGCCAAAAATGATGTCATCCACATATACTTGGACTAACATAATGTCCACTCCTATTCCCTTTTGATAAAGCAATGTTTTGTCTATGGACCTTTCTTGAAACCATTTTTCATCATAAAAGAGAAGAAATGTCTCATACCATGCTTTTGGGCTTGATGGAAACCATAAAGAGCTTTGATCACCATATCTATAGACTTTGTTTGGAAGAGCAGATCAACAAAGCCTAGAGGTTTGATGGACATACACCATCCTGCTTCAATAAGTGTCATAGAGAAATCACTTTAACATCCATTTGGGAGACAATAAATCCAATGTATGATGTAAAGGCAGTAAAATGAAAACCGGATATACCTCTATCCTGGCAACAGGTGCCAAAACCCTTCATCATAATCTATTCCTCTCCTGTCTAAAAAACCCTTGGTGCTACTAGACTGACTTTTGTGGTTTTTTTCCCACAACAATACTTCTCGTCATCCCATTATTCGTTGAAGACCCACTTTGTGCCATTGCCTTTTTCCCAGATGGCAAATCAAAAAAGTATCTAAACCTTTTGTAATTTGAACAACACAATTCCACTTGCAATCTTTTTCAACCCACTTTCACTGTAAGGCTTTTGATATATTCTTTGGTTCTTCTTGGGAGAGGAAGCATGCTAACAAATAGTTCTGGTGGTCTTTGTGATTAGTTCTATTCTGTTTGGAGATGTAGTTCACCAATGCTTGTTGTACTGAAGAAGCCTTTTGAATCTTTCCTCTTGTTTGAACTGCTGACTTAGGATCTCCTAGGAATTTGATCTTTGGATGATCCTTATGAATTCTGAGTGTGGGAATAGGACTGACATTAATAGTGTTATCCATATCATTGAAATCAGCCACTGCACCCACATTCTCATCATCATAGGCTCTATTGAATATGCCATCATTTGAAAATGCATCAGAATCATCTTCTAAATCAGGCATATTTGGATCAATGGGTAAATCAGCATTAGGGAGAGTAGATGCATCAATAGGTATTTTTCCTCCAAGATAGACAAATGATGATTCACCAGCATTTGCACCTGTGGGAGTACTAGCAGCACTAACATATGGCGTGGTAGCAGTACTAACAGATGACCTACCAGTACTAAGTTTGTTAATACTGGTAGCCTGAGCTGCCCTCTTTTGAGATGCAATATTCCTCTTTTCTTCTTCAAAAGCTTGTCTTGTTGCATCATCCCAGAGCTTTAGCAACCACTTCTTGAGCAATCATCTTCTCAAGTTCATCATGCAAGACTTGTTCATCTTCTGCCATCTTATGTTGTTCTACCTTTACAGCAACATCTTCTGAATCTTGTACATCATTGTCTTTAGGAGAACTTTTAGAAGGTTTTTCATGTGCAGCTGAAGCAACATCTTCTACTAGAATCCTTGTCCTATGAGGGTGTAGTGGAAGCAGTATGTATTCCTGAGTAGGTTCTTTATCTTTCCTGCTAACTTGCAACATAAGAATCTTGTGTACCTGCATCCACATTATACCTGATTTTCTACACTAACAGGAATATAGTTCATTGTATTGGTTAGAAAATCAAGATCAAACATCCAATTAGGACCAGTTCCTACCACATTTGGTCGATCTTTAAAAAAATCAATGTGCAGATTCTCTTCTACCCTTTTAGTCCTTTTGTTGTATACTCTAAAGGCTTTACTAGAGGTAGAGTATCCAGAGTCAAATAATCTTCATCAAATTTTCCCAAGGAATCTAAGGTGTTCAAAATGGTCAAGGGAACCCAAAAGGTCATCATAAAACTATTACTAGTGATTTAATCTATTAATAGTTCATAAGTATCTTATTTTAAGGTTTGGTTACTAATACCCTATTCAGTACATAGCAGGCAGTATTTACTGCCTCTGCCCAAAATGGGATAGGTAAAAGTGAGTCTGCTAACATAGTTCTAGCTACCCTCAATGTATGGTTCTTGTTTTTTCCTTTCTACAACACCATTCTACTGTGAGTTTCTAGCCACACTAAAACTTCCTTTTTTAATTCCTTTCCTAGTACTAATTCATTTATAAGCATGGTTCTTAAAACTCTGTCCCATTATCACATCTAAGAATTTTAACATTTTGATTCAATTGGTTTTCTAAGCCTATGATAAAATTTACAAAGGTTTTCAGATGTTTCATCCTTGTAGCTAAGAAAAATACCCAACTAACTCTGGCTGAAAATCATCAATCACAACCAAACAGTACCTTTTTCTTGTTAATACTTTCTACAGAGACAGGTCCAAATAAGTCCATATAAAGTAATTCTAGGGGCTTTCTGATGATTCTTTCTAACTTGGCCTTACAGGAGGCCTTATGTTGCTTACCCTTCTTGCAGGCAACACAATGTGGTCATTCATAAAAAACTTTTGAAAGGTACGTCTAACATAAGGTGACCTTTAAACAAGTTTGTTTTATATTTTTAAAATTCACATGACCTATCTCCTGTGCCATAGATTAACTCATCTGCTATTGCATTTTGCATATAAACAAGTTTAGACCTCCAGTGGCAATACAATGTACTTTAAGTTCCTAAACTATACACATCACCTTTCTAGGAGCGCTAAGAACAACTTGACTTTCCATCAAGAAGCTTAAGATCTAGGAGACAAAGAATAGGCATTCAGTCTCATAAAAAGGACACTAATTTTTCCTTGTCACAACATTTATAGACGGAGAAAAGGCTAAACTTAAGTTTACTACAAAATAAACATCATCAAAGTCTGAAAATTACAAGTTTGGATTTTAACCTTTACCCCGTTATATTTACCGTCCTTTGGGATCACTTCAAAATCCCACAAAGCCTCCATTGAAATCTTCATATCTGAAATATAAGCTTTGTTGCCAGTCATATAGCTAGATCAACCACTATCCACCACTACATGATCCTGTAACAAGATCTCTAGATTACCCTGCACAAAAAGTAAGAGAATTAGTATCTCTTATGGACCCAAGCCATTACAGACTTGGAAATCCCCTGTGGGTGCCAACAAACTCAACCGACCTTCTTGAGCATGAATGAACACTGTCTTTGGCCACATGACCAAGTAATTTTTCCTTAGGGCCTGCGCAAACCCCCTTTGACTTTTTAAGGTTAGTATCCAGCTTACCCTTACCAGTATTAACTACTGCTCTTGTCCCAACAAGGAGTCGAAATTTTGAACCCTAAAAGTTTTAGACGCTTGTTTTAAGTCCTTTGGTTTAAAAAAAAAAGCTAGTTTTGTGTAAGTAAGCCCTCTTATATGTGAAATAGAGCGCCTCTAGTCTATATTATCTATTCTTGGGTAAATGGTCCCTAATAGCACCACCATTTTGTGCTATTTTTTGAGGCAAATGGCTAACAGTACTAACAAGGCCTAGCAGTGACTAACTGGCCTAGCAAGTACTAACTGGCCTAGTATAGACTAACGTGTGAACTCTCGTTCTCATAAGGAGGATTTGCAAAATTTTGAAAAATTCTTAAATAAGGTATTTTGAAAAATGTTATGATAACCCTTTTAGTATTATCCCATACGTTGTTCACCCTTAGACCAGTATTGACCACAGTTTTCAGCTTAGGTTCTTGACTCTGTTTGTCATGAAATTTATAATCTTTGATCAAATGGTCAGTACTTTTATAGACAAAATAACCTTTTATTTTCTTAAAACCAATTCCTTGTTTTTTAGAAGTTGGACAATTGTTAATCAACTCTAGTTTGAACTGTTTAGATTCTCATTAGTCCTTAAACAGGACTAATTGTTTGCAAAAAAGACTTTAGGTACACATCATCCTCATCATCTGAGTTCCAATCCTCAATGATAACTTTATCTTCTTTAACTAGATTCATAGACCTCGCCTTAGGTTTTTTGAGTATTTGCTATCATTTAATTTACCGTACATCTCGACTTGTTTTAGTATTTAAAGATCATTGTTTTGACGTTAATTATTTTCTTCCTAATGGCACATTCATACTAAACCTGCAAATGAAATGTTTAGCTCTGGGTAATAAAGTTCCTTGTTATAGCAGGGGGAACAACATAAACCCCATCTGCTGCAAGAACCTATCATGTGCTGGTGTGTTTGTCTCCTTCAACACTTGATCGTACATCAAAAAACACTCTAACTAATCTCACTAACAGTTTCCATATTGTTGTACTCATTCATTCAATTGTGTTGCCAGATATCCTAAACTAGTTTTAATCTCGAGCACTCATTTGACTGTTGAGTAATCATCGAGATTCTTGAACGATTCTTCCCATTTTTCTATCTTTAATTTTAACTCAAGCTCTTTCCTACCACTTTCTCTAATTCCAGTTAAGGTTGATAATTTTTAATTTTCTTCTGGATTTAAGCTTATAGTTTTAAAACTCATATTTTTTTCATATCCCCTAAGCTAGTTCATATTCTTTTCATTCTAAGTATCCCTAGATTCGAGTGACTCTAAGGCCTAACTCATAACCCTGAATTTCAAGTCTTGCACTGCTATGTTTTTTCTCATTCACTATCATAATTTCTTTTGAAGAGTTTTAAAAGATTCAAGACATTGGATTAGCACATCTTTTGTACCTCCATTGTCCAGAAGCACTTGATGAGCTGTAGAAGAATAGTGCCATTAAAGCATAGTTGACCATTTCTACTCAAAATCATTATCCAATCCTAGCCTCCTAGACCATCTTGAGAGCCCATTAGTGCTTGGTGATGAAGATCATTTTGTTGGTTTTATTGCTCCTGCCAGTTGTCATCATAAGATCTTAGTTCCTTGATTCCTTCCAGATCCAGTAAATCCCTAACAAAGTCCTTTTTTCAATGACAGTTGTATACTTAATTTTTTGATTTAATCAAGTGAAACAGGTCAATTTTTTAAAATCATATTCTTCCGTCTTCTGAATGAATTTCCTCACTCTGACAGTCAACATAGCCACCTGCCATCTAAGATCCAATTCTTCTAAGTCATCTTCATTAATCTGCTGAAAATCCTTATTTTCAAGTTTAGCGATTAGGTGTTGGTTGTCAAAAGGAAAGAGCATGCTACATAAAGCAAATAGGGTAGATGAAAACTTGACTAATTCCTCCACAGTACGTAACCCTAAATCTTCACTGGCATACTAACTTTATTTTAGTACAATAGTTTTCTCAAATGAAGAAATGCCAAGTTCTAAGAATTGAAAGTAGAACTTGAAGACCTTTTCATCTCGATCTTCGTAGTACCCTAAGGTTGTTGTAGAGGTCATCAATATCAATCTCATCAATGCCTGGCTTATTCCTCATGATTAGAGGAAATTTGATTCCAAGAAGGTGGAATAATTTCTTAGAACTTCTGGTTGATATCTTCCTTTGATATTGGAGCACCATGAACCTCTAATTGACTTATGATTATTGGAACCTATCATAAGCCTTGTCCAAAATTTCATTTGATACAGTAGAAAAGTTTTCAAACAGATGTTTTTAGAACATTTTTTCCCTGCATCTTCTGGATTCTTCAATTACATATCCAAACCTTGATTTTATTGCCTTCCCAAGAGTGATATTAACATCTGCAACATTGTGAAACTTGAGGAGGTATTCATCAGGTATTGCTAAAAGCAAGATGCTCTTAACTCTTTCTTGATTCCTTTTAGCAGCCAGTTGTTTGGCAGTCTTAGGAGCAGGAGGAGCAGATGTTTCTCCAGTTGGTGCAGGCTCTTCTTCTAGATCTACCATGATAATAACATCCATAGGTTATGGTCTGTGTGACAGATATATTGTCGCATTCTCATGCTCCAAATATCATATTCTCCCTTCCTGATGATAGGGATTTTCATTGCTGTGATAGTGGGTGGAGGAATGTCTTGTTCTGCCATCTTACAATTGAGTTCTTCTTATTCAGAGTTTCCACACAAGCTCTGATACCACTTGTTGGATCGTTTACTGAATAGATCTTAACCTTTAGCTTGTAAAGGGTTTGTTCCTTTAGATAATTCTAAAGCAACAATAATGAAACACTGATTTGAACACTATTGATTATGCGGAAACTAATCAATAATGCTAAGAAGAACAGTATTAAGAATCACAAAAGAACTTTATATTATAACTTGAATCTGCCTAGGTTACATTACAAACTATGAATTGTTAAATCGGTCCTCTATTGATCTGTTGTAGGAACGATGATCTTACTAACTATCCTAGGTTCCTTTTCTAGACTAAGGTAACCCCTAATAGGCTTTACAAAATGTGTATAGAGATCATGCATATCTTTTTCCTAAGATATCTCATGCATATCTCTAACTCTAACTAACTTCTGCATAAGCAGACTTAACTATTACATAACCAGTACTAACTTATAATGAACTACCAGTACTAACAATACTAACTCTTCTACCAGTACAACAAGTGTAACTGGCAGAACTAACTATAAACAAACAAATTAAGTCTTTATACAGTAATTCCTAAACAATAGAGATATTGCTCTTTTGAACATTAAATCGCGTAGAGATTAGTTGGCGTATTTCTATATTGTTTAGTTCTAAGAGGGTGTTGTACGGGGTTTTTTGCTTAAGGTCGTAGCCGCCTTTATTTGTCGCACATATTCAGAACGTCATCGAGGTGTATGACGTAGTCCCATGAGAGCTTGTGCATCCATATGCTTGTTGACATCCTTACCAGGCGAGACATAGTTCGCTTTCTGTCTCGAGATAGCAAGGACCGTTTTGTTTCTTAAGCGAACCAAGATGTTTAACTACACCAATGAATGTACAACGCCACTAGTGCTTTTACGATCATACTTAAACGCCCCGTGGTCCGGAGTGCGGTCATAAACTATAGTTTTCTATTCTGGTTCCTTTCATATACCAAATCCTAAGTGGACTAGTATCCTCTAATATACCTAATATAAGCTTAATGGATTCTAAAAGGGTAGTCTTAGGATTTCTTAGAAACGAGCACATAACAATACACTAAACTAATAACAGGCTACTCAGCAGTGTAAGTAAAGTAAACTAACTAATCATACCTCGATATATAGAGCTATCCAAGAGTTGGCTTCATGCGTCTTTAGTAAGCTGATCTTCGTTGACAATCGGCATCTTGGTTTGGTTTGGAATCTTCCAACCCAAACGTCTTTAACATCTCCCTTGATGTACTTATGGATTGATTGAAAAATATTCCTATCTTCCATTTGTTTGATATTGACACCCAAGGAAGAAGTCAACTCGCCCATCAACTCATTCACAATCGTCGTGAGCATGATTTTTGCAAAATTATCACATAAATTTAACCATCATCGTGGAACCAAATATAATGCGTCGACATATATTTTGAAACAATGACAAAAAAAAAAAGGTGTGATTTTGATCTCTTAGTAAAGAAGTGTGTTATCGACCATTCCCATTGAATACTCGTGTTTTATCAAAAATGCTTTTAGCCTATCATACCAAGCTTTAGGAGCTTGCTTACGACCCATAGATAACGCTTTCATTAAGTTTATAAACATAGTTTTGTTTTTTGAAAAATCAATAAACCCCGGAGATTGAGCAACATAAAACTCGTTCCGTTTTATAAAAACCGTTTAGAAAAAACACTTTTACATTCCAATTGATATAGTTTAAAATTATATTGCACAAGCAATAGCATGAAAGTTTCTAATTGACTCTCCTAGCTAACGGAAGCATATGTTCATCATAATCAATTCCCTCTTGTTGATTATATCCTTGTGCCACTAATACTAAGCGATTATTCTAGATACTATAACCGTGTTCATCTAAATATTTCTAAGACTCCATTTTGTTCCTATGACGGATTGACTTATAAGTAGAGGGATTAATTGCTAAACATCATTAGCTACAAATTGATTTAGTTCTTCTTGCATAGCTACAATCCAACTTTTATCTTTTAAAGCCTCATTAATATTTTTGGGTTCTATAGTAGATATGAAACAAAAGAAATTGCTATGATTTTGGGCTTGAGACCTTAATGTTCTTTGATTAAGATTTCCTATGACTTGATCTAATGGATGATTCTTGGACTCCTTAATGTTAACAATTTCGTCAACTTCTATCGACTCATCTTCTTCATTAATATTATTTACTACTTTGGTATTTCTTTTAATAGCTTCTTCTTCACCAACATCATCATCAACCAATGGTGATAATTTGGTAGGAGGAGGACTTTCATCGAATGTCACGTTGAGTGATTCTTCGACTTTCATAGAGTGTTTATTTAATATTACATAAGCTTTACTATTTTAAGAATACCCTAGAAAAACACCTTCGTATGACTTTGGGTCAAACTTGGTTAAATAGTCTTTAGTATTTAAAATGAAGCACTTGCTTCCAAATACTTTGAAATATTCTAAAGAGGGTTTCCTACCTCTAAATATTTCATAAGGGGTTTTTCCTAGTATTGGTCGAATTAATATTCTATTTAATATATAAGTTGACGTATCAACGGCATTACACCAAAACTTTTGTGGAATTGATTGTTCATTAAGCATGGTCCTAGACATCTCTTGTAAGGTCCTATTCTTTCTTTCTACTACCCCATTTGATTGTGGAGTACGTGGAGCCGAGAAGTTATGAATAATGCCTTGTGCATAACAATAAGCTCCAAATTGTACCTTATTATCAAATTCCCGACCATGATCCGTTCTAATAGCTATTATAGAACTACCTAGTTGGTTTTGAATTTTCCTACTTAATATTTCAAATTTCTCGAAAGCTTCATTTTTAGTCTTTAGAAATCTAGTCCATGTATACCTAGAGTAATCATCTACTACAACTAAGGTGTATAAATTACCTCCATAACTTTTAATTGCCGATGGACCAAACAAGTCCATATGTAATAGTTCTAAACATCTTTTAGTGGAAACCATATTTTTATCTTTATGACTTACATGAGCTTGCTTCCAATTTTACAAGCATCACAAAAATGTTTATCATATTTTAGCTTAGGTAAGTTTCTAACTAGTTCCTTAGACGACAACGATTGAATTAAACGCATATTAGCGTGACCAAGTCTTCTATGCCATAAGGTAGAATTATCCACTACCGTGGCAAGACATAATTTGTCTCGAGACTTATTTCCTAATTTCATTACGTATAGACCATTTTTCCTAATTCCATTTCCTATGATTTTAACCATCTTTTAATTCTTTTCACTACCTTCTTTGTAAATTAACTTGGAACACATATTGTCACAATGTGAACCAACACTAAGTAAGCTAAAGGCTAAGATATCTATGTGTTCTACATTAGATATGGTAAGAGTCCTTAGAGATCGTAACCTTTTGCCTATGATCTTTCTCTTTCAAGTTACTTCCAAAAACAAAACGTACCGTACCATCGTAATGCTTATTAGGTAAAGAATCAACACTTGTTTACCTGTTATATGTTTGGAGCAACCACTATCTTTGATCCACTCATTCGGTTCCAAGCAAGTTCTCAAGCATACCTATTTCAAACAAAAATAAATTCAAGAGCGTTTAGTCCCAATATCTCATGGGTACCGAAAGATGTATTGTTGTTCATCCCTACATTTGTTGTAATTGATTGGGATATTGAAATGGGCATACAATTTCTCATATGTACAAGAGCCTGATTTTGTTTTTTTGGTTTTTGTTCCAATTCATAGATAGAAGTTTTTGATGAATTGGTTGTCTAGAGTTCTCCTAGATGAGGTGTGTTGTATCTGTTGAGAAGGAAACGTGTTCTCCTAAGTGAGGTGTTTTCGATCTAGACTTTGGTTCTGACATAACCTATACCGCTTTGTGAGTAGATTGATTCAAAGACGGTTTCTTTGACACATCAATGCTATTATGTATTAGTTTCTTCCTAGTAATAACTAAATCCGATCTAGAGGACAAGGGTGGACTAAAAACGGTTCTAGTCCCTTTTTGGTCGTCGTTGCAACTCAACGGATTCGCCGGTATGGGTGGATCGTGCCTTCCTAATGGTAGATCCGACCGTCGCATTTTCCAGTGGAACAGATCCAACGAAACTCATAATTTTAGTTCCGCTAGGTGATGCTATCTATTATCAAATATCCTATAACCTATTTTCCAACTAATGAAGCTTTTGCATTATCTAACATTTCTCTAAGTGTATTAGCACTTTTATCAAATTTAACAAATTTAACTTAAGTTTCTTTAAGTTTGACGTTTTCCGATTTAAGTTCATCACATGACTTACACACAATTTCATTTCTTACTTCTCTCAATTTTACTTTTCTTAATTTTCTCGTTTTAATTCTAAAGTTTCTTACTTTTTCTAAATGATCCTTTTATTTTTCAAAGACTTTATTTTTAGTTAAGAATTTTAAGCTAATTTCACATAACGCTATCGTATTCAATTGCATATTATCATTATCCAGAAAGGATGCATTATCAGCTAAAAAGAATAGTTAAGAGTTACCCCTCTTTGACGATGAGCTATGAGACAAGTTTCGCTTGGTTTGTTTTTGGCGTCATTCTCGCTATCCCCACGCTTCAAGAACCTCCAATGAAGCCTTTTGATCTTTGTTTGCGAGACCATTTTTGAAAATCGCCAACGAGATGACTGGATCACCGCATCCCTAAAACATGTCAGGGTCACACTTTCCTTTCTTTTCATTCTCTTTTTCTCTGGATGACTTCCTTTCTTTCTCTTGTTTGCCGAAAACAAATTTGCCCTTTCTTTCTAAAGAACTTTTTAAAGTTCCTTATGACCATAGCATATTCTTTGTCATCGCTTTTCCGGATGTCGAAGTTTCATCATCACTAGACTCTTTCTTAGCTTTCAAGGCAATGGACTTAATCGTTCATTTTTTGCCTTTATAAAGTTTTTGGAATCTTTTTCCATGACAAACTTCAGTACTTAGATGCCGATAAGCTCGTCTAGAGCAAATGAGACAAATCTTTCGATTCTTTAATCGCCGTGACCTTTGCTCTCCATTTTAGGATGTAGAGCCCTAAGAAACTTCCTAACATAGTTCTTGCTAGAGAAATCTTCAACTTCATTAAGGAGCTTTAAACTAAGTAATAATAGTGTTAATTCTACCAAAAACCGCTACAAAAGACTTCTCTTCAAGGATAGTAAATTGTTCATATAGTTGAACAAGAAGATCAATTTTATTACCTTTACTTGGCTGATTTACCTTTGCTGTGGTGATTAACAACGATTGCCAAAATATCTTTAGGGCCGTTTTACACATAAAAAGTCTTTCGTATCCTTTTAAGTAAAGCATTGTAAAGAACCATTTTAGCTTCATTAATTTTAGCAAGTTTCTTTTTAAGATCATCATCTTGTTGTTCAAAAGGAACCGTTTCCAAAACTTGGGTTTCTTTATTTCTAGCAACCGGCAGAAAATCACCATTCAAGATAATATGCCAAAGATCTAAATCTTTTGCTTTCACATAAGTTTCAAATCTATTTTTTCAATAAATAAAATGATCATTTTCAAAAATAGGGTCCCTTTGCATAGATTCTCCCTTCTAGATATTTATCCAAATCATAATCGATTCAAGCTTTAATGTACATATACGTTAAAGATCTTGGCTAACCTGGCTCTGATACCAATTGTGAAAACTATAAGGGGGGTTGAATAGTTTTTACCGTTTTAAAATTAAAACTTAGATTGTCGACTTATGTGAATTCAAGAGATATACACAAGTGTATATGATAGCGATGCAATAAATAAATAAACTAACAACAAAATAATAAAGCAATAAAAGATAAGAACGATCTAACCGATAACGACAATGATTTATATAGTTTCGGCTATGAAGCACCTCTTCGCCCTACCTACTCCCCAATACCCAAACTTGAGAGTTATCTTCACTATGTCAACAACATCCCTTTAGCGAAAAAAACCGTACACGTCGCTTATACTGTTTGGTACTAAGTAAATTACCGAGTTTCTTACTTCGAGATAAAACCAATCGTAAACACACGATTATTATAGGCCTTAATACTAACCTCATCATACACGAAATTATACACGACAACACACAACACAAGATATAGCAAATGAATGATTATGCACAAACGTGATGACACAACGTAAACTAAATAACACTTAAGCTTGACGTCTGTGATAATCATCATATTGTATATCTTTGTTGTGTGTTTGTGTGTATCATATGTGTATGAATGGTTATATTTTAAGGCCTCAAAAACATAGTGTGTTAGATTGGTTTATCCGAAGTAGAACTCGGTATTTAACTTTATTACCAAAAAAGTAATAAGCCCGTAGTACGGTTATATTCGCCTAAAGGGAGTCTTGTTGACCATAGTGGAAGATAACTCTCAAGTTGGGTAATTGGAGTAGAGAAGGCGAAGAGGTGCTTCATAGCCGAACTACTATAAATCATTGTGTTATCGGTTTGATCTTTCTTATCTTTACTTGCTTATATTTTGTTGTTAGTTTATTTATTTATTGCATCACTATCATATACACTTGTGTATATCTCTTAAATTCACATAAGTCGACAATCAAGTTTTAATTTTAAAACGGGAAAAATCGTATTCAACCCACCCTTAAGTTTTTCCAATTGGTAACATAGCAGGTTAGCCAAGATCTTTAACGTAAATTGTACATAAAAGCTTGAATCGATCTATGGATTCTTTGGATAGAAATATACTAGAAGGTAATCTATGCAAAGACCACCTATTTTTGAAAGTGATCATTTTATTTATTTGAAAAATAGTTTGAAACTTATGTGAAAGGAAAAGATTTAGATCTTTGGCATATTATCTTGAATGGTGCTTTTCCGCCGGTTGCTAGAAATAAAAGAAACCCAAGTTTTGGAAACGGTTTCCTTTTGAACAACAAAGAGATGATCTAAAAATAAACTTGTTTAAAATAATGAACCTAAAATGGTTCTTTACAATGCTTTACCTAAAAAGGAATACGAAAGAATTTTTATGTGTAAAACGGCTAAAGATATTTGGCAATCGTGTTAAAAATCACACATCAAGGTAATAGCCAAGTTAAAGGAATTAAAATAAAATGATCTTCGTGTTAACAATATGACAATTTACTATCCTTGAAAGAAGAATCTGATTGATAGCGTTTTGGGTAGATATTAACACTGATTATTACTAGTCTTAAAGCTCTTAATGAAGGTTTCTCTAGCGAGAACTATGTTAGGCATTTCTTAGGCCACATCATAAATGGAGAGCCAAGGTCACGCGATTAAAAGAATCGAAAGATTTGTCATCATTAGCTCTAGACGAGCTTATCGGCAATCTAAAAGTACATGAAGTTGTCATGGAAAAAGATTCCAAAATTTATAAAGGCAAAAATGAACGAATTAAGTCCATTGCCTTGAAAGCTAAGAAAGAGTCTAGTGATGATGAAACTTCGATATCCAAAAGCGATGACAAAGAATATGCTATGGTCATAAGGAACTTTAAAAAGTTCTTTAGAAGAAAGGGCAAATTTGTTCGGCAACCAAGAGAAGAAAGGAAGTCATCCAGAAAAAGAGATGAAAAGAAAGGAAAGAGTGACCAGACATGTTTTAGATGCGGTGATCCAAGTCATCTCGTTGGCGATTTTCCAAAAATGTCTCGCAACAAAGATCAAAAGGCTTTCATTGGAGGTTCTTGAAGCGATAGCGAGAATGACGCCAAAAACAAAACCAACGCGAAACTTGTCTCATAGCTCAATCGTCAAATGAGGTAACTCTTAACTCTTCTTACTATAGTGATAATGCATCTTCTCTTGATAATGATAATATGCAAATTGAATACGATAGCTTATGTGAAATTAGCTTAAAAATTCATTAACAAGAATAAAGTTTTGAAAAATAAAAGAGATCTTTTAGAAAAAGAAACTTTAGAATTAAACGAGAAAATTAAGAAAATTGAGAGAAGTAAAGAAATTGAAATTGCGTGTAAGTCATGTGATGAACTTAAATCGGAAGACGCCAAACTTAAAGAAACTTAAGTTAAATTTGTTAAATTTGATAAAAGTGCTAATACACTTAGAGAAATGTTAGATAATCAAAAGTCATCTAGTTGTAAAATAGGTCTAGGATTTGATAATAGTAAAGCATCAACTAGCGTAACTAAAATTATGAGTTTCGTTGGATCGTCCGCTGAAAATGCGACGGACGGATCCACCATTAGAGGGCACGGATCCACCATACCTGGATCCGTGAGTCGCAACGACGACCAAAAAGGGATAAAACACGTTTTTAGTCCACCCTTGTCCCCCCCCCCCCTTAAGATTTTTCGGAAATTTAATTATTACTAGGAAGAAAACTAATAATAATAGCATTTGATGGTCAAAGAAACCGTCTTTAAAACCATCACTCAAAAGCGGTATAGGTTATGTCAAAACCGAGTCTAGATCGAAAACACCTCCACCTAGGAGAAACATTTCTTCTCAACCAAGATACAACACACCTCAATCTAGGAGAAACTCTAGACAACCAATTCATCAAAACTTCATCCTAACTGATTGGAACAACACCAAAATCAGCTTGTACATATGAGAAAATTGTATCCCATTTCAATATCCCAATCAATTATCAACAAATGCAAGGGATGTACAACATAACATTTTCGGACCCATGAGATATTGGGGACCAAACGCTTGAATTTATTTTTGTTGAAATAGGTATGCTTGAGAACATGCTTGGAACCAAATGAGTGGATCAAAGATAGTGGTTGCTCCAAACATATAACAGGTAACAAGAGTTTATTCTCTACCTATAAAGCATACGATGGTGGTAACGTTGTTTTTGGAAGTAACTTGAAAGGAAAGATCATAGGCAAAGGTACGATCTCTAATGACTCTCTCACCATATCTAATGTAGAACACGTAGATAACTTAGCCTTTAACTTACTTAGTGTTGGTCAAATTTGTGACAATAAGTGTCAAGTATTATTTAAAAAGGTAAGTGAAATAATTAAAGATGGTAAAATCATAGGAAATGGAATTAGGAAAAATGGGTTTCTATACGTAATGAAATTAGGAAGAATCTCGAGATAAATTATTTCCCGCACGGTAGTGGATAATTCTACCTTATGGCATAGAAGACTTGGTCACGCTAATATGCGTTTAATTCAATCGTTGTCGTCTAAGGAACTAGTTAGAAACTTACCTAAGCTAAAATATGATAAACATTTTTGTGATGCTTGTAAAATTGGGAAGCAAGCTCATGCAAGTCATAAAGCTAAAAATATGGTTTCCACTAAAAGATGTTTAGAACTATTACATATGGACTTGTTTGGTCCATCGGCAATTAAAAGCTATGGAGGTAATTTATACACCTTAGTTGTAGTAGATGATTACTCTAAGTATACATGGACTAGATTTCTAAAGACTAAAAATGAAGCTGTTCGAGAAATTAAATATTAAGTAGAAAATTCAAAACCAACTAGGGTAGTTCTATAATAGCTATAAGAACGATCATGGTCGGGAATTTGATAATAAGGTTACAATTTGGAGCTTATTTGTTATGCACAATGGCATTATACAAACTTCTCGCTTCACGCACTCCACAATCAAATGGGGTAGTAGAAAGAAAGAATAGGACCTTACAAGAGATGTCTAGGACCATGCTTAATGAACAATCAATTCCACAAAAGTTTTGGTGTAATGCCGTTGATACGTCAACTTACATATTAAATAGAATATTAATTCAACCAATACTAGGAAAAACCCCTTTATGAATATTTAGAGGTATAAACCCTCTTTAGAAAATTCAAAGTATTGAAGCAAGTGCTCATTTTAAAATACTAAATACTATTTACCAAGTTTGGACCAAAGTCATACGCATTGTTTTCTAGGGTTTCTCAAAATAGTAAAGATTATGTAAAATTAAATAAACACTCTATGAAAGTCAAAGAATCACTCAACGTGACATTCGATGAAAGTCCTCCTCCTACCAAATTATCACCATTGGTTGATGATGATGTTGGTGAAGAAGAAGCTATTAAAAGAAATACCAAAGTAGTAAATAATATTAATGAAGAAGATGAGTCGATAGAAGTTGACGAAATTGTTAACATTAAGGAGTCCAAGAATCATCCACTAGATCAAGTCATAGGAAATCTTAATCAAAGAACATTAAGGTCTCAAGCCCAAAATCATAGCAATTCTTTTTGTTTCATATCTACTATAGAACCCAAAAATATTAATAAGGCTTTAAAAGATAAAAAGTGGGAATTGATAGCTATGCAAGAAGAACTAAATCAATTTGTAGCTAATGATGTTTGAGAATTAGTCCCTCTACCTATAAGTCAATCTGTCATAGGAACAAAATGGGTCTTTAGAAATAAATTAGATGAAAACGGTATAGTATCTAGAAATAAGGCTAGATTAGTGGCACAAGGATATAATCAACAAGAAGGTATAGATTATGAATGAAACATATGCTTCGGTAGCTAGATTAGAGTCAATTAGAATACTTCTTGCTATTGCTTGTGCAAATGATTTTAAACTATATCAAATGGATGATTAAAAAGAGTTTTCTAAACGGTTTTATAAACGAAGAGGTTTATGTTGCTCAACCTCCGGGGTTCATTGATTTTCAAAAACCAAACTATGTTTATAAACTTAAGAAAGCTTTATATGGTCTTAAGCAAGCTCCTAAAGCTTGGTATGATAGACTAAAAGCATTTTTGATAAAACACGAGTATTCAATGGGAATGGTCGATAACACACTTTTTACTAAGAGATCAAAATCACACCTTGTCATTGTTCAAATATATGTCGACGACATTATATTTGGTTCCACGAGTCAAAACTTGTGTGATGATTTTGCAAAAATCATGCACGACGAGTTTGAGATGAGTATGATGGGCGAGTTGAACTTCTTCTTGGGTCTTCAAATCAAACAAATGGAAGACGGAATATTTTTCAATCAATCCAAATACATCAAGGAGATGTTAAAGAAGTTCGGGTTGGAAGATTCCAAACCAACCAAGACGCCGATGTCAACGGAGATCAAGCTCACTAAAGACGATGAAGCCGACTCCGTGGATAGCTCTAAATATCGAGGTATGATTGGTAGTTTACTTTACTTAACTGCTAGTAGGCCCGATATTATGTTTAGTGTTTGCTTATGTGCTCGTTTCTAAGAAAATCCTAAGACTACCCATTTAGAAGCCGTTAAGCGTATATTTAGGTATATTAGAGGAACTAGTCACTTAGGATTATGGTATCTGAAAGGAACCAGAATAGAAACTATAGTTTATGCCGACTCCGACCACGCGGGCGATTACGTTGATCGTAAAAGCACTAGTGGCGTTTGTACATTCATGGGAATGTTGTTTAACATCTTGGTTCGCTAAGAAACACGTTCCTTTGGCATCTCGACGACAGAAGCCGAATACGTCTCCGCCGGTAAGGCATGTCAACAAGCACTATGGATGAAACAAGCTCTCATCGACTACGACATACGCCTCGACGACGTTCTGATTATGTGCGATAATAAAGGCGCTATCGACTTAAGCAAAAACCCCGTACAACACTCTAGAACTAACATATAGAAATACGCCACCAATTTCTACGCGATAATGTTCAAAAGAGCAATATCTCTATTGTTAGGAATTATGTATACAAGACTTAATTTGTTTGTTATAAGTTAAGTTCTTGCCAGTACACTTGTTATGTGAACTGTAGAAGAGGTTATGTATAGTTGTACTGGTATTGTTCATTAATAATTAGTACTGGTTATGTAATTAGTTAAGTCTGGCTTGATGCAGAAGTTAGTTAGAGTTAAGAATAACCATGAGATTACCTTTAGAAAAGATATGCATGAGTATTTATACACAATTTAGTAAAGGCCCATTAGGGTTTTCCTTAGTCTATAAAAGGAACCCTGGGCATAGTTAGTAGATATAGTTCTACACAGATCAATAGAGATCTATTAGCAATCATAGTTTTTGTAATCTATAACCTAGGCAGATTTAAGTTATAATATAAAGTTCTTTTGTGATTCTTAATACAGTTCCTTTTTAGGCATTATTTTATTAGTTTATCCGCATAAATCAAATATGTTTCCAAATAAGTGTTTTCATTATTGTTGCTTTAGAATTAACTAAAGGAACAAACCCTTTACAAGCTAAAGGTTAAGATCAATTCAGTAAGGGATCCAACAAGTGGTATTAGAGCTTGTGTGGAAACTCTGAATAAGGAGAGACTCACTTGGGTAAGAAGTGCAGGAAGCCATGGCTATTCCCCTTCCACCCAGCTATCACAGCAATGAATAATCCCTATCATAAGAAGGGAGAAAAAGATATTTGGAGCATGAGAATGCGAGAATATATTTTTCACACATACCATAACCTAAGGGCAGTTTATTATCAATGGAGATCTAGTGAAGACCTGCCAGCCCACTGGAGAACATCTGCTCCTCCGCGCTCCGAAGACTGCCACACAACTGCTGCTAAAAGAATCAAGAAAGGGTTGTAAGGGAAGCATCTTGCTTTTAGCAATACCTGATGTAATACTCCTCAAGTTTGACAATGTTGCCAGATGCTAAATCACTCCTGGGGGAAGGCAATAAATCAAGGTTTGGATGGTAATGAAGAATCCAAGAAGAGTTGCAGAAAAAATGTTACTAAAACACCAGGATGTGAAACTGTTTCGTTACTGTATCAAGATGAAATTTTGATCACAAGTCATTATGATAGGTTCCAAAAACTGCATAAGTCAATAAAAGGTTCATGATGCTCCAATATCAAAGGAAGAGATCAACCATAAGAGGGGGGGTTCCTAAAATTCATCCAGCCTTCCTTGAATCAAAATTCCTGAATCATGAGAAATAACCAAACTTGATGAGATTGAATATTGAAGAACGCTCTACGAACAACCTTGAGGGTCTACAAGAGGATGACAAATAGGTCTTTCAAGTTCTACTTCCAACTTCTTAGAAGCTTGCATTTGTCTTTCATTTGAGAACACTAGTGAGTACTAATAAAGTAGTACTGCCAGTGAAGATTTTAGGGTTCGTACTGCTGGAGGATTAGTCAAGTTTCATTCTCCCCTATGTGCATATGATGTAGCATGCCTCTTTCTTTGGCACAACCAACACCAATCCTAAACTTGAAAATTAAAGGATTTTGTCAGCAGATTAATGAAGATACTTAGAAGAATTGGTCTTAGATGGCAGGTGGCTATGTTTGACTGTCAGAAGTGAGGAAATTTCATCAGAGACAGGACGAATATGGATTATAAAAAATTGACCTGTTTTCACTTTGAATAAGTCAAAAATTAAGATACTACAACTGTCATAGAAAAAGAGCACTTTGTTCGTGATTACCCTGAACTGGAAGGAATCAAGGAAAAAGATCTATGATGTCCAATGGCAGGAGCACTAAACCCAACAAATGAAATCTTCATCACAAGCACTAATGGCTCAAGATGGTCTAGGAGGCTATGATTGGAGTAATGATTTTGAAGTAGAACTGGTCAACTATGCTTTAATGGCAATCTCTTCTTCAAGCTCATCAAGTTCTTCTGACAATGAGGTACAAAACTGTTCTAAACAATGTCTTGAATCTTTTAAAACTCTTCAAAAGAATTATGATAGTGAAAGAGAAAAACATAGCAGAGCAAGACTGAAATTCAGGGTAAGAGTAGCCTTAGAGTCACTAGAATCTAGGATACTTATACATGAAAAGAATGAACTAGCTTGGGATGAAAAATATGAGTTTCAAAACTATAAGCTTAAATGCAGAGAAATAAAAATTAACAACCTTAACCTGGAATTAGAGAAAGTTGTTAAGGAAAGAGATGAGTTAAAATTAAAGATAGAAAAATGGGAAGAATCGTCCAAGAATCTTGATGAATTACTCAACAGTCAAATGAGTGCTAGAGATAAAACTAGTTTAGGATATTGGCACACAATTGAATGAAATGAGTAACAATTCTGAAACTGATAGTGAGATTAGTTTGAGTGTTTTTGATGTCAGATCAAGTGATGAAGAGAACACACCAGCAAATGATAGGTTCTCTAAAGGAGATGGGTTTCATGTTGTTCCCCCTCCTATAATAAGGAACTTCCTAACCCCAAGAGCTAACATATCATTTGCAGGTTTAGATGAATATGCCATTAGGAAGAAAATAATTGAGTCAAAAACAACTGATCTTAATACTAAAACAAGTGAGAATGTAGGTAAAATAAATGAAGCAAATACTCAAAAACCTAAGACAGTCTATGAATCAGTTAACAGAGATAAAGTTATCATTGAGGATTGGAACTCAGATGATGAGGATGATGTAGCCTAAATGCAAACATTAGTTCCTGTTAAGACTAATGAGACTCAAACAGTTAAAACTAGAGTTGATAAAATTGGTCAAACTTCTCAGAAACAAGGAATTGGTTTTAAGAAAATAAAAGGTTATTTAGTCTATAAAAGTACAGACACATTTTGATCAAAGATTAATAAATATTCTGACAAACAAGTCAAGAAAACCTAAGCTGAAAACTGTGGTCAATACGGTCTAAGGGTGAAACAAACCAGTATGGGATAATACAAAAGGGTTATCATCAAAATTTTTTCAAAAGGTACCCTTATTTAAAATTTTTTCCAAAATTTTTCAAAATACCCTATATGAGAAAAGAGCAGTGTGCACAAAGTTATACTCTGAGGCCATTTAGTACTGCCCTAGGCCAGTTTAAGTACTGCTAGGCCTGTTAAGTACTGTTTTAGACCCGCTTTGCCTCAAAAATAGCACAAACTGGTGGTGCTATTAGACCAATTTACCCAAGAATAGATAATATAAGACTAAGAGGCTCATATTCACATATCAAGAGGGCTTACTACACAAAACTAGCTTTTAAACCCAAAGACTTAAAACAAGATGTTAAAACTTTTAGGGTTCAAAATATGACTACTGTTGGGACAAAAGCAATAGTTAATACTAGAAAGGGTAAGCTGGATACTAACCTTAAAAAGTCAAGATGGGTTTGGAGGCCTAAGGGAAATTACTTGGATCATGTGTCCAAAGACAATGGATCATTCATGCTCAAGAAGGTTGAGTTTGTTGACCCAACAGGGATTTCCAAGTCTGTAATGGCTTGGGTCCCTAAGAGATACTAATTCTCTTACTTTTTATGCAGGGTAATCTAGAGATCTTGTTACAGGATCATGTAGTGTGGATAGTGTTTGATCTAGCTAGAGACTGGCAACAAAGCTTATCTTACATAGACTATGAAGATTTTCAAATGGAGCTTTGGTGGCTTTTGGAAGTGATCCCAAAGGAGGTAAAATAACGGGTAAAGGTAAAATCAAAACTGCTAATTTAGACTTTGATGATGTTTATTTTGTAGATAAACTTAAGTTTAGCCTTTTCTCCGTCTCATAAATGTGTGACAAGAAAAATAGTGTCCTTTTTACTGAGACTGAATGCCTTATCTTGTCTCCTAGATTTAAGCTTCTTGATGAAAGTCAAGTTGTACTTAGAGCTCCTAGAAAGGATGATGTGTATAGTTTGGACTTAAAGAACATTGTTCCCACTGGAGGTATAACTTGTTTATATGCAAATGCAATAGCAGATGAGTCTAAATTATGGCACAGGAGATTAGGTCATGTGAATTTTAAAAATATAAACAAACTTGTTAAAGGTCACCTAGTTAGAGGCTTACCTTCAAAAGTTTTTATGAATGACCACACTTGTGTTGCCTGCAAGAAGGGTAAGCAAAATAAGGCCTCCTGTAAAGCCAAGTTAGAAAGTAAACCATCAGACAATCCCCTAGAAATTACTTTATATGGACTTATTTGGACCTATCTTTATAGAAAGTATTAAAAGAAAAGGATACTGTTTGGTTGTGACTGATGATTTTCAGCAGATTTAGTTGGGTATTTTTCTTAGCTACCAAGGAGACAACCTCTGAAATCCTTTGTAAATTATCATAGGCTTAGAAAACCAATTGAATTAAAATGTTAAAATCATTAGATGTGATAATGGGACAGAGTTTAAGAACCATGCTATAAATGAATTCTGTACTAAGAAAGGAATAAAAAGGAAGTTTAGTGTGGCTAGAACTTCACAGTAGAATGGTGTTGTAGAAAGGAAAAACAAGACCCTAATTGAGGTAGCTAGAACTATGTTGCAACTCACTTTATACCCTATACATTTGGGCAGAGGTATAAATACGCCTCTATGTACTGAATAGGGGGATTAGTAACTCAAACCTACAAAATAAGATACCTTATGAACTATTAATAGATAAATCACCTAGAATAGTTTTTATAGACCTTTTGGGTTCCCCTTGACCATTTGAACACCTTCAGATTCCTTGGGAAAAATTGATGACGATTTTTGGCTTGGTACTCGTACCTCTAGTAAAGAGCCTTTAGAGATACGAAAAAAAGGTACTAATAGGTAGAAGAGGAAACGGCACATTGATTATTTTAAAAGATTCGACCAAAATGTGGTAGGAACTGGTCCTAATTGATGTTTGATCTTGATTTTTCTAACCAATACAATGAACTATATCCTGTTATGTGAGAAAATCGGTTAATGTGATGCAGTACCAAGATTCTTATGTTGCAAGTTTTTCATAGGAAAAGATAAAGAACCTAGCTCAGGAATACATACTACTCCACTACACCTCATAGGACAAGGATTCTAGTAGAAGATGTTGCTTCAGCTGCACATGAAAAACCTTCTAAAAGTTCTCCTAAAGACAATGATGTACAAGATTCAGAAGATGTTGCTGACAAGGAAGGACAACATCAGATGACAGAAGATGAACAAGTCTTGCATGATGAACTTGAGAAGATGATTGCTCAAGAAGTGGTTGCTAAAGCTCTGGATGATGCAACAAGACAAGCTTTTGAAGAAGAAAAAGAGGAATATTGCAATCTCAAAAGAGGCACTTCAGTGCCTACCAGTATTAACAAAGCTTAGTACTAGGGTAGGTCATCTGTTATACTGCTACCACGTTATATTTGAGTGCTTGCTATAACTCCCATGAGGTGCAAATGCGTGGTGAATGCATAATTTGTCTATCTTGGAGGAAAAATACCTATTGATATGCATCTACTCTCCCTAATGTTGATTTACCCATTGATCCAAATATACCTGATTTAGAAGATGATTTTGATGCATTATTTCAATGAGATGGTTTATTCAATAGAGCCATGAGTGATAGAGAATGTGGTGTCGAGTGCTGATTTAAAGATATGGATAACACTATTAAGTCCAGTCCTAATTCCCACACGCAGAAATCATAAGTATCATCCAAAAGATCAAATCCTAGGCAGGATCCTAAGTTCAGACAGTTCAAACAAGAGAAAGAATCAAAAGGAGTCTTCTTCAGTACAAACAAAGCATTGGTGAACTACATCTCCAAACGAATAGAACTAATCACAAGAGCACCACGGCAGAACTATTTGTTTAGCATGCTTCCTCCCCAAGAAGAAGCCATAAGAAATATATCACGAAGCCTTACAATATGATAAGTGTGGGTTGAAGGCATTGCAAGATGGAATTGTCTGATGTTTCGAAATTACAAAAGGTTTAGAATACTTGTTGATTTGCCAACCTGGTGAAAAAGGTCAAATTGGTCACAAAGTGTGTCTTCAAGAAATAATAAGATGAGAGAAGTATTTTTGTGAAAAACAAAGTCAGCTAGTAAGCACAAGGGATTAAGACATGGATGAAGGGAATGAGATTAAGATGAGGGTTGTAGCACCTGTGTTGTGCCATGATATGAGGGGTAATTCCGGTTATTTGATTTTAGCCTTTACAAATCATACTTGGAAATTTTATTGTCTGACCAAATGGATGGTAAAAGTGTGCATTCTCTGATGACACTTATTGAAGCAGAGGTTATGTCCATCATCCTCTAGCGTTGTTGATCTTGCTCATCCAAACCAAGTCTATAAGGTGAACAAAGCACTTTTATGGTCTTCATGCAAGCCCCAAAAGCTTGGTATGATACATGTCTCTTTTCTGATGGAAAAATGGTTTTTTTTTTTTTTTCAAGAAAGGTCACCATAGACAAAACATTGTTTATCAAAACGAATAAGAGTGGACACTATTTTAGTCAATTATGTGGATGACCATTATTTTGGCTATTCTACAAATAAGTCTATGTGTACAAGCTTTGAGAGACTGTATGCATAAAAGAATCCAAATGAGCTCCATGGGTGAACTCACTTTCTTTTTGGACTTCAAGTTGAAGCAATAACCTAATGGAATCTTTTATTAGTCAGGAAATCTGCCTAAATTGCAGATCCCTAATACAATACTAATAATTCTTAACTCGTGTTTTTCTATATCTTAATATCTTCCTAGAGATTGTTGGGAAAAACAAGTCAATCGGTCAACGTACTGCTAAGCAAAAGGTCAACGTACTGGTAAGCAAAAGGTCAAAGTACTGCTAAGTAAAAAGTCAAGGTACTGCCAGTCAAAGATCGAAGTACTGCCGTGGATAAAGGAATCTTAAAGGATTATCATTTAAATGGTTATGTTATGAGAAGAGACTGATAGAGGTTATCAACCCAAATTAGGTTTATGGTATCCTAAGGATTCACCTTTTGAACTTAAAGCTTACTCAGATAGTGATTATGGAGGATCCAGCCTTGATAGAAAATCAACAACAGGTGGATGTCAATTTCTTGGAAGAAGATTAATATCTTGGCAATGCAAGAAGCAAACTATTGTGGCAAATTCTACTACTAAGGCAGAATATGTTGCAGCTGCTAATTGATGATGGATTATGGTTTTAATTTCATGAACACCAAAATCCATATTGATAATGAGAGCACTATAAGTGTTATCAAGAATCCTGTTGCTCATTCTAGGACCAAGCATATCGAAATTCGATTTCATTTTATCAGAGATTGTTATGAGAAAAGACTGATAGAAGTTATCAAGATTCACGCATACTCTAATGTTGCAGACCTTTCACCAAAGGATTTGATGTCACAAGATTTAACTTTTTGGTGGTTAGCATTGGGATGTTAAATCTATAGCTATATTTGAAGGGAGGTTACATTGTAAAGTTTGTACTTGTAGTTAGAATTAATACTGCTAGGGTATTAATTCTGGTAGTTATGATTGTTTAATTCAGGTTAATACTGCCTTATAAAAACATCTTGTAGTATTTTTCTTGTTTTTGGACTAACACTCTCAGGACAAGCATGGATTTGAGGATAGATGGAAGATGTGCTGGTAGCTTTTCACATATTAGGTCTGTAAGTTATTTCTACTAGAGAAAAGATACTTCTGGTAGACTACAAGTTAATTCTGGTAGACACAAGTTAATACTACTATGTCATATTAATACTGGTATATGACCGTTGGTGCTGGTGAGGTAAAATTGGTTTTCCCTATTTCAATATTACCGTTAGAGATTTTTACGGCAATTACCTCTCATATAGGTTTCCTATTGGATAATTACTGAATTTTATTCATTAACACATCTTTCTTTACTATCAAGAAACTACTTTTTAGTGTGTCCAATACAAAACCTTGTTTCTCATCAATATAACTTTAATTGCCATCTCTACCAGTACTTAGTTACTTACACGAACCAAACCCAGCACTCATACTCGATTATTTACAATTTCTATTCTTCAAGAACTCAAGATGGCCAATTTACGGTACTCTGACAAGCATAACATGGTCGCTTTTCTTAAGAAACCCAATGAAAGTGTGGGTTTCACTAAGATAGTGGATTTTCTCAAAGGTACTTCTCTAAGGTATGCCTTATCTCATAATCCCACTATCTATGATTCCCTAGTCAAATAGTTCTGGCAGACTGCTATAGTCAGAACACTTATTAATGGGACTCAAGAATTAGTAGCATCTATTGATAATAAGGAATAAACTATTACTGAGGCATCTGTCAGGAGTAAACTTCAATTGGCAGATGCAGCAGGTATTAGTAATCTACCTGATGCTGACATTTATGATGGGTTGGCAACATTGAGGTATGTTTCTGAGGGTAAATTAACTTTTTGGAAAAAGAATTTTACACCCTAATGAAATTTTTTAATTCACACCATTCTACACTGCCTAAGCCCTAAGTCTGATGAATGGGATCAATTTGGTAGCCTTATTGCTACTGCATTGATATGTCTATCTAGTAATAGGGTTTCTAATTTTTCAAAGTTGATTTTTGATGGCATGGTTCATAACATAGAGAGTAATACTAAATTTCTAATGTATCCGAGATTTTTGCAAATCATTTTGGATATAACTACTAAAAATAAAGGAAAATATATGTCCCCAACTTTGACCAACAAGCTTTTTGCCAATATGAAAAGTGGATATGCAGGGGATCATGTACCATTGTTGCCTGCCATGTTGACAGGTGCAACTGAGCATCAAGGTGAAGGCTCAGCAATCCCAGCTGAACCCCCACACATACTTGTTGATCCAATCCCATCCACATCTCAACCACCAACTCCATCTATAAATGAACCACTTCCACAACCATCTCCACCTAGGCAATCTGACAGACAGGATACTGAGATTCCTCAGTCTCAGAGTCCTACTTTCACCCATGTAGTAGATGAGGCAACCACCACAGGTGTGCAGGTTGGTACTGAGGGAGCTATGATCCATAATGAGGAGAGCTACCACTACAACCTTGGCTTAGATGCAGGGTTTGGACATTAGGTAACATCATTGCGTCTCCACTCAGGTCCAGATACACCTGTCTCTATGTGTTAACACATCGTGTGTGTGGAGGGCTCCAGTCTTTAAACTGCTAAGAATTGAGTCCTTCTTCGTACGCTAAACTGGAGTAGAAGATAGGCAATTGGAAAAGGACCCGCTCTCCCTACATCCCTCCCTCCCGCTACCCCTACACAACAAACTTTTAGGAATGCTATTCTCACTTTGGCGGACAGAGTAAAGTCACTTAAAGTTGCTTTGAAGAGAAAATCAAAGAAGGTTATCTTGTCTGAATCAGAAGATAAAGAAACAGAGAATCATGGGAGGAAAATTCATAATATAGATGATGATCCTCCCTTGGTTAAAGGTGAATAGTTAGAATTTGCCTAAGTAGTATTATTATTATATATTTTATAGGTACGTAAAACTACGAACCATCCTACAACATTGGAAGCAACTAAAACTTTATCAAAGGTTGCTTCTCAGAAAGCAAGGTCAACTGATAAGGGTAAAAGATATAAGAGGAGAAAAATGTCAAAGGGTAAAGACATTATTACTGGGTTGGATGCTGAAGTTGAAGTTAATACTGGCGAAGTTGAGATTAATACTGGCAGCATTAAAGTTAATACTGGCAGCATTGAGATTAATACTGGCAGAGAAAAGATTAATACTGGTAATGCACCAGCTGTAGTTCAGACTGTGAACATCACAATTCCTTCTCCAGTAAAAGGTCAAAGAGAAGGAAAAGCACCAATGACTACAGAAGATGTTCAAGTCACCAAAAGAACAAAAGCACAGATACAACAAGAAGAAGCTGGATTGGCAGAAGCTATGAGACTGCAAGCTCAAATGGATGAAGAGATTGCAAAACAGGTTCATTTGGATGAGATGGCAGCTAAAAGAGTGCAAGAAGAGGAGGAATTGACTGATCAAGAAGCACAAAGAATGGTTGGGATAATATTAAAGCTAAGCTTGAGGCAAATGCAGAATTGGTCACAGATGTGCTAGGAAAAGATATGTCCAGTGAAGATTATGCAAAAAGAATGGTGGACATGATCAATCAAAAAAAGAAGTTTTATGCAG
>BQNB010045693.1:26284-44132 GCA_026074375.1 Tanacetum coccineum | reverse complement strand
CAAAGCAAACACGTACAATATTAACAATTAAATAGTACATTTATTGACGTCGTCAAAGACTTGAAAACACATGGTGTTATACTAGAGCTTGTAGATTCTCTGTTTGACCCTGTTTTGAGCAAGGGTGTCGTAAGTTTTTCTTTTTCTTATTTGTTCTTATTTTCTGCAGAACTGTTTTAAGTGCTTATTTTGCTTATTTGCTAGTTGAAAAGTGTTTGTATTACTTTCTTACTTAGTACTGATAGTTCACTTGTTAAAACTGTTAGTTATAAGTTAATACTGCTAGTTCACTTTTGGAGCAGTATTAACTTAAAGCTACCAGTACTAACTCCAAGTTAGTACTGCTAGTTCATTTTCTTGGATTTCAAAGGTAGCAGTACTAACTCAACACTAGCAGTACTAACTCCAAGTTAGTACTGTCAGTTAAAACTGTTAGTACTGGTGGTTCATTTTAGCTTATCAGCTTATTATTTCTGCTTATTTAAGATTTCTTTAGCTTTTTAGAGTAGATTAAGCCTATTTTAGTTTACTGTCTTCAGTAGAACTTATTTGCCTTTTCAAAATAATTTTAAGAGTTTATCAGTTTTAGTTTTCTAGCTTATTTATCATTTTAGTTTATTCTAGTTGCTTATTCCAATTACTAAGTGCTTATTAAGGTTAGGTGAACTTCTGTTTTAGCTTGTTTGCTTATTTATTAATTCTTTGAGTCTTGTTAGCCTAGCAGTACTAACCTTAAGCTAACAGTACTAACTTTAGCCTAGCAGTACTAACTCCAAGTTAGTACTGGTAGTTAAAACTGTTAGTACTGTTGTTAGTACTGTTGTGTTTATCTTGTTTAATTTAGCTTAATTGCTTTTTGTATTTGCTTATTTAGAGTTAGTTTAGCTTATTTAACTTGTCTTAAGTTTATTTGAGCTTATTTGTGTCTTAGTTTAAAGTTTTAAAGTGTTCTGTCATTCCTAGTTTTGATTCTTGTTCCAGCTTATTCTCTTTGCTATTTTTATGTGCTTTTGCTTATTTTTATCAGTTTTAGTGCCAAATCATTCCTTGTGACATTCAAACACAAATCATCAATCGTCTTGCGATTTTCCATTTCAGCCTCGTTGGGACATAACGACCCGGAGACACCCTATACTGCTTCCGGTTTTATTGCTCTCGCGTGATTTCGTCCCTTGGTGTATTTATATCATTTATAGATAGGTTTTAAGGGGTGAGTTTGCGCGAGTCATGCACTATCAAAGCACCTTTCCCAATCTTAGGACGGTGCGTTCTTTGTTAGTTGCGGAGGAGATGCGTTTGAAGACTAAGGAAGTTGCTCTTCTCGCGGACTCCTCTTCCCCTATGGTTCTTATGGCTCAAACAGGTACTAATAGTCAGCCCTTTAATCCTCAAATCAAATCGTGGCGACCGTGTTTTAATTTCACAAAGGGCTCTTGTCGTTTCGGTAGTGAGTGCAAGTATGTTCATGATTCAAATGCAAAACATACATCTAATGTTAATCCCCGAATGTCTAGTACCAATAATACTGAGGAGTTACTTGTTAAGTTGTTGGATAAATTGGGACTAAATAACACCTCATCTAATGCTACCGGTACTGTTCCCTTACATACTCCATCTGCCAATCTTGTTTATCATGCACCTGGGCCTAACGTGACTACATCAAGCCCAACAGCCAATCCACCTTATTACACCTATCCTATCCAGTCCATTCGTCCCACTCCAAGTACAAGCCCAATGCTCCCAACCGACCCAACACCCTTCTACTACCCTCCTGGTCCAACTGGCCCACCAGCGGGCTTTTCTCAACCCACTGCTACTCCCTAACAGTTTGGGCCTACTATGACTCAGCCCAACTACTTAAGTCAGCCAGTTGCATCTATAGGTGTGGGCTCGGTCCAAGGTTTAACAAGTTTTCAGCCCAGGACATCGGGATCCATTACTACTCCGAGACATGCCACACTTTTGCCGTAAGCATTTAGTGTCGGGACTCTACATAACCCAAATACCGGTGCTTGGAATATGGACACAGGTGCGAGCTCTCACTTGAATAGTTCAATTAATAGTTTAAATACGGTTTTTAATTTGTGTTTGTACCCATCTATCTCTGTTGGTGATGGTCACTTCATTCCTGTCACCAACGCGGGACATAGCATATTGCCAACTCTCACTCGATCTTTACATTTGAATAACGTCCTTATCACACCTCATATTGTTAAGAATTTGATTTATGTTCGTCAGTTTGTCCGAGAAAATAATTGTACTATTGAATTTGACTCATTTGGTTTTTCTGTTAAGGACTTTATGACACGCTAGGTGCTTCTCCGATGTGATAGCACCGGAGATCTCTATCTAGTAATGGCTCCTTCTCCAATTCCGCATGTTTTTCTAGTCAGTCAACATACGTGGCACCAACAGCTTGGACATCCAGGAAGTGGCGTGCTACGTCGTCTTGTTTCTAATAATGTTATTTCATGTAATAACGAGAAACCTCCCATGCTTTGTCATGCTTGTCAGCTTGGCAAACATGTGAGGCTTCTGTTTGTCAGTTCTAGTACTATTGTTACTTCGTGTTTTGACATCATTCACTCGGATGTGTGGACTTCACCCATCCTAAGTCTCTCCGGGTTTAAATACTATGTTTTATTCTTAGATCATTATTCTTAGTTTGTTTGGGTTTATCCATTGATTCATAAATCTGATGTGTTATCTAAGTTTGTGTTGTTTTGTAATTATGTGCGCACATAATTCAAGTATGAAATACGCTCTTTTCAGTGTGACCATGGCGATGAATTCGACAACCGCACCCTTCATAAACTTTTTGCCGACAATGGCATTCAGTTTTGTTTTTCATTCCCTAAGACATCTCAACAAAATGGTAAGTCTGAATGCATGGTTCGCACCATTAACAGTATTATTCGAACCTTACTGTTTCAAGCCAGTCCCCCACCAACTTTTTGGGTTGAGGCACTCAATATGGCCGTTCACTTACTTAACATTTTACCTTCCACAGCAATCTCCAATGATATACCCTTTACCCGCATGTTTGGCACTCGACCCGATTATAGTCTCTTACGTACATTTGGTTGTTTATGCTACCCTCACTTATATCCCGATCATAAACTTGAATCCCGTGCTACACCTGCAATTTTTTTGGGACATGCTTCTAACCATCGCGGTTATTGATGTTTTGACTTACACACAAATAAGATCATTATTTCCCGGCATGTTACATTTGACGAGACAGTGTTTCCTTATGGATCCACCCAATCTGTCTCAGTGCCTTCCTACACATTTCTAGATGAACCCGATATTAACCCACCCCCCATTTCTGTTTCCACCTTCGAACCTCCTGTTCACGAACCTACTACACCTCCCACTAGTCAGACTCATGCAGCCCACTTATTATCCTTGATGGCCCAAACACTCATAACTCCACATTCGGCCTAATCAACTGACCACACAGCCCCTACATCACCTAATTCAGCCCAACACGCACCTACTATTATACCGGACCCCCCCCCCCCCCGTTAACCCAAACCCTGATTCGGTTTACCACACGGTTACTCATTTCCGTGTCGGGACTAATCGTCCTGTTGAGTGTCTTACATTGTACGTGTCTTCGGTCTCTCCTTTACACAGATCCTATCGTGAAGCTTTTAATGATGTCAATTAGCAATCTGCTATGCGAGATGAATATAATGCACTAATTAAAAACAATACTTGGACTCTTGTTCCTCGACCATCGGATGTCAATGTTGTTCGGTATATGCGGCTTTTTCGTCACAAGTATTTAGCCGATGGTATGCTTAGTCGCTACAAGGCTCGACTAGTAGCTAATGGTAGCACTCAATTAGAGGGTATTGATGTTGATGAGACTTTTAGCCCGGTTGTTAAACCTGGGACCATCCGTACGGTTCTTAGTTTGGCTACTTCTTGACATTGGCCAGTTCATACATCTGGAGGCATTCAATTTCTGGGAGAAAATCTAGTCAGTTGGTCGTCGAAAAAGCAAGATTGTACAGCTATGTCATCTGCGGAAGCCGAGTACGTATCTTTGTCTGCATGTTATGCTCAAGTCATTTGGATGAGAACGTAACTGCTGGACTATGGATTTCGTTACAATAAGATTCCGATCTATTGTGACTCACAAAGTGCAATTACCATATCTTGCAATCCAGTACAACATTCAAGAACAAAACACATTAACATCCGTTATCATTTTATCAAAGAGCATGTTGAGAAAGGTACAATTGACTTATACTTTGTCAGTACGGAATACCAGCTTGCTGATCTATTCACAAAAGCCCTTCCTAAGGAAAGGTTTGAGTTTTTAGTTCACAAGATTGGTATGCGATGTATGACTCCAACACAGTTGGAACGTCTCGCAAAGTTGTCTTCTTGAATGAAAGATCATACATCAAAACCATTTGTAAATAAATTTCAAAAATCAAAATAAAAAAAAAACTCAAAAAAGATTTTCTTTTTCAAAAACTAAAAAAGATTTTTTTTTCAAAAACTAAAACAAAAACAACTAAAAATTTGAAAAATAAAAACAACAAAAACAAATTTTTTTAACTTAAGGATTCAAACACATATCTTATCCGTTTAAATCAGTCTTATGATATTGTATATCTTAAAAGAGGTACTTTAAATGAAACATAACGGTATCATAGACTGAGGGGAAGAAAATCATACTGTATATCTTAAAAGGGGTACTTTAAATGAAACATAACGGTATCATAGACTGAGGGGAAGAAAATCATACAAACATGATCTTTCACTGCTAAATATGTGTTTTGAAATCAATATCCATTCAAAAACAAAAGATTTCTTCAAGAATCATCAAATTTTAGAAAATATCAAGTGTGCAAAATTGAAAGAATTAACAATGTCTTGAATAAGCTCTTTAACTACACATTTATTCGAGGGAGAGTTATGAAATTCTTGATTTTTGAAAATCTTCTCAAAAGAATGTTCAAAACTGTAAAATTAACTATCTCTCGATAAGTACTTTAATTAGATATCTTATTGAGGGGGAGTTATAAAATTTTCAAGTCACATCATCATTAGAAATTGAAAATGTGTGCTCAAAAGTAAAAATAACTTCATTTCGAACAAATTTTATTAAAAAAAAAAAATAAAAAAGGATAGATTGTTCGACCGACTAATTTCATCACATTAAACAAGAAATTTTGATCAAAATATTTCGTATGATTTTATCACATTATTTTAAAATTTTCAAAATATTTTATCTAATTTCAACTTGTTATATGCGATGTTTGCTAAGTACAATCTTTCATTTTGGTAGAAATTTACCAATTTGAAAATTTTGGAAATATTTTTATTAAAATATTTTCTTGGAAATATTTCTTATTTAAAAACACTAGCAATCTTTCATTTAAGTTTCTTATTTAATCAAAATTTAAATAAGAAACTTAAGGGACTAAAACTGACAAAATGCAAAAGTTATTTTCGGATGATATAAAAAGCATAGTTATATACGAAACCATATCACTTTCGTATAATACAAAAAAATTAGGTTTCGTATTTTCTTTGTATAACTTGAGCTTTCGTATCAAAAACCTTTCGATCCAAATCGTTTTATTGAAACCCCTGTGCTAGAAAACGTAAGAATCAAGCCTTATTTACAATATATGTGCTTTAATTGTTATATTTGATTGGTTAAATAGGTTTCGGTTAATTCTAGGGTTTCGTAAATTTGAAAAGTGCTTAAAAAGTGAAATTGATTAAGGGTAAATGATTGTAAGTGTTTAAATACTTAATGGGAATTATTTGATCACTGGAAATATCCAGATATCGTATATAAGATCATGTTTTGTTTAAACAAAATTTTCAGTTAAGTGATCAATGATTTCAAAAGAATGAAAATAATGTGATGAGAAAATGCAAAAGTGAGCTTCAACTGTCTGTGATCATAAAGTTTCTCATGTATCATCAAAAAAAATTCAAGTTTTGAAAAAGTTGTTTCAAAATCGTTCAAAAAGTGATTTATGACTATCTTTTGAACATAACTGGATAAATGGTCTAAGTCATGTCCGGTTTCGACCGTTTTCTACATTGAACAGAATGAGGAGTGAGTGGCTTTGTGACCATCCTAATTATGTTTCAATAGATTGGTTATGTAATCATTGTTTCAAGATGTCTTTGAAAAACTTGTCTTTTGGAAAATTATCTCAAATTCTAAATCAAAAAGTTGTTTTGTATCAGAAAACTATACTCTTTCACGAAAAGGATTTTAAAGAATATAAGGTTATACTCTTGGATTTCTTAAAAACGTCACAAGTTGTCACAATTTTTGTATCTAATAAATCAAAGCATATCTTTATCATTCTTGAAAGAGTATCATTTCAACAAATGTTTTTTGGTGAGGAACTCAAATAGAAAGAGAGATATAAATCCATACGTGAAAAAGAAAATCAAGGTATGCTCGAAAAAGAAATGCCAGAGCATACAAAAATGGTTTTAAAAAGAATAAAGCGTATGGCATGTGCCCAAAAAAGTAAGAATTGGCACATGAGAAAGAAAATGATTAGAAAATGCTCAAAAAAGAAATGCCAAAGCATAAAAATAGACAGAATGGAAAGAGACAAAAATGTTAATAAGTGTGACATATTTCAAACTTTATATCATTTCACTAATTCATTCATGTCATCATACAGTATTCCACATGGCTCAAAACGTGATTCCAGCAGATCAACTTGTACAACAAGTCAAACCAATCACGAGATGGAATAATTACGCAGTGTTGCAGAGTATTCTGTGCTCTCCTGAATGCAAGATCGTTGGGCAGTTACTACTTGATCATCCACTTAGCTATGCTTTAACTGCTACTGATGTCCCTGTCCCTGCTATGTATCTACAACAATTTTGGAGTTCCAAATACAAAGGACACAATCAAGTTCATGTTGGACACATAACAAATCACATATACTGTGGATATGTTTCGATCTACTATGCATCTACCAGTGGAAACTCCTCAGAATCCATTTGTTAAACCAGCCAACAACCAAACCATTGAAGCATTCATGAAGAGGGTTAGGTATCAAGGTGTTGTTGACAAAGTTAGTGCATTATACACCAAGTATCTCGGTCAACCATGGCATACAATGTTCAAAGTATTCAACCGCTGCTTAACTACAAGGACTTCTGGCCACGACCAAACAAAGATCAACATTATTCAATTATTTCATGCTGTGGTTAACCGTGCAAATGTTGACTATGCTGCTTTGCTATGGTGGGACTTCATGGCAAATGTTTTTCAGAAGAAGGAAGCTATTCAGTATCCTTGCTTTATCAAGCTGATTATTGCTGATGTGATGATGAAATTCCCCAACATTCCCAAGAGACTTGAAGAAGATTATTATTCTATCAAGGATGATATTACGTTGATTAGTGTGTATACTACGGGGAATGTTCTAGTTCGAGGGATGCTGATTTCGGATGCTTTCTTAACTGATGAGATTCGAGAAATTGATGATTTCAAGGAGTATGAGGCGGTGTTTCTGAAGGTACACGTTCCAATGGAACAACCGCAACTGGTTGTTTCTACCCAAGGAACGAATAGGGGTGTACCTAGAGCCCTTAGGTCGCCTGTTGCTAGTCCTCAGGAGAAGAAGAAGGTTCATAAACTTTATTTGGTTTCTTTCCCAACATGTGAATCGTTTGAATTGACTGGCCCATTTTATAAACAATTCGATCATGAGAACTCAGTTTCTCTTCAAGATCAAGGATATCATCAAGATACCGATCTTCTCATTCTTTAAAAGCCTTTTTTCTAAGTGAGTTTCATGTTGAATTATTATTTTTTCATTTTCAACTTTGTTAAAATCACGTTAAATGTTATCTTTTTCTTTTAAAATTTGGTCAATCGTGTCCTTATCATTTCTTAATTCTCTTTTCAAATCATCACATGTTTATTTATATTTTGAACATTGAAGTGTTTTAATCTCAAATGTTTTGGCCCAATTCTTAAACGTCTCAAGTTCCTGTTGTAGCAAATCTTTTTGCTTCTTAAACTCATCATTCACACGTTTTTGATTTCCAGCTTCTCTTTGAACATTATATGCTAGCATTTGTATTTCATGATATTCGTCATGAGCATATGAATCATGTTCAGACATGCTACCATTATTTTCCACAAACGGATCATCAAATATGATACTAGAATCAATTTGATCATCATTTGTTGTTTGAATAATAGTGTTACGTTTCCCATGACTCACTTGTTCATGAACCTTAGATGAAGCATGTACCTGGCTAATAGCCTTTGCATCATATGATGGCACATTCTCGGCTTTATCATTAGTTGGTTGGAGTCGAGCCATCAACATAACTCATGGTGTTAACTCTTCTAGATCTTCACCATATGAATTGTCAAGCATGAAAACATTCTCTTCATTGGTGAGATTGCTTCCAGCTTCATCCTTCATAGCTAGCAACATTTGTTCTTTGAAATACATTGCATCACTAACTTTCAGTTTCAGACATTCACAAGTATAATGGCCTTTCTCATTGCAATTGTAACACTGAACATTTGCTTTGCCTGGAATAGAATCAGTTTGTGCAACACGCTGAACAATCTCATTGCTTTCATCACTTTATTTCCTGCATTAAACACTTGATTCTTGTTTCTTCATGCATTCTTGTTAGCATTTTACAAAATCAAAATCTATTTTTCAGAAAATTAATTTGGTTTAAGGAAACCAAAAATTCCACTCAATACTGAATGGAAAAAGGCATTTGGTACCACAATTATCAATGATCTACTTTCTCAAAAGTAGACACACTAACCTAGCAAAACTATCCAAGTTATGCTAAACCTGAGCAAAAAATGTCACATTTACTTTTTTTAAGATTTGAACTTTTTGTAAATTAAACTTACATTCAATATTGTGTGAGAAAAAGCATATGCATGTAAATATACCTCGCAGTGGTAACGGGTAAATAAGTTAGATAAAACGCAAAGGTATTCACACATAACATCCGGCCTCAAACCTCTCGAAGCGTTTTCTAAAACCTCGAAAAGAAAGTTGGATTTATAAATACAACAAATATAATTCATATTAACAAAATTAGGAAAATCGAAAAAAACGAACTTTCACTTCATAATTTCATCTACATTTGTGAAATGTTTTCATGTAGGCAGAATATTCACCTCAATGTCTGTGCCGAGTTAGAAACCGAAATAGATTTTTAATTGGTATAATTATTTGTTTCATTATTCTCAAAATTTCCATACACTCTAGTACGCTACATATCATTTTGAATGATTGCTTACCCTTAAGCATGAGACTAGATAGCTTTAGACACTTAAAAGCATATTAGAAGAAATTATAATGTTTTGGAGTAACCTATGAAAATAAAACAAAATATTCAATTCCAAACACTAGGCTTTAAAACTTCAACAAAGGTATATGTCCTAATAAGTATAAAAGTTCATTAAGATATTCGTCTTACCTGAGTAAAGTGCACTAAATGTAATCCCATCTCACGTCCTTTGCCAGCTAACGCCTGTTTAAGGCCAAGAACAAAAGCAATAATAAAATTGGGGCCAAGATGAGAAAGTTGTAACAACATTGAAACGAAAAGAAAGTCTTGCCTTCTTTAACTTAAAGAGGTTTCTACCGGGAGAATTCTTGATTAGTGAACGAATTAGATCTTGTTTCTTCAGTAGATTTACAAAAGTATTTCCCTATTTATCAGAGGATTAAAGATTTCAAATCAATGAGTAATTCAGTATACAAAAGCATAACATCATCGGTAATGGAAGAACATCATAAGAATACCTCTTCATCAAGCATCTCGTCAATATTGAACATACATTCGGCCAATCTATGGCTCTTCAAGTATGTATACCTGTTAAGAACACAATATGATAAATATGAATAAATACGAAAGTCAACTTAAAACTTTTTGTAAATTCTGGTGTTATATTGTTGAATCCATTACATAAAAAATTGTAAATAAAAAACTCACTAGAGCAAGTTGATAAGAAAATGACATTTACCACTCTACTCAATGATAATAAAGTTCAATTAGGGTAAAGATTAAGATAAAAGCGTGAAAATCTTACTTAACAGCACATTCAAAAGATGCTTCCACAGTATACCCAGCAGCCTCGCCTGACAAAAAGAAAAATTGTGAGATTCAGCTATGTTAAATCAATCCCGTTAAAATAGTAATGGATTTTGGGCATGTTTTATCTTTAGTGGGTTAAGAAAAAAAAATATAATTCTAGATTGCTTTATCAAAGGCAATAAAAGCATATTAACAAGCACGTCTTTAATATAAGAGGCTCGAACCATATCAACATTAATAACCGTAGCCATAGTGTTTGTCGGGAAGACTACTACAACCCTTTTTCTTTTTTTCATATTAATTATTATTGGTGCCCATGTGTCCAAACCATGAAATAGCATATTCTCGATCCTCTGCAACACACAAAAAAAAGAGTGTAGACAAGAAGAATTTAGGTGAGAATTTTGAAGTGCGTTTTATAAAAGTTTGGGAAATAAGAGAAAAAGAAATACCATAGCCATCCAATACTCGTCTAGCTTGAAAGTTAGAAAACCAGCATCATGTAGGAAGAGTTTCTTTATCATTGTAGACTCCATATACTTAAATTTTTTCATGATTTCCTACAATATTAAATATCATAGGTATAATATATAGATTACATTAAAAAAACTCGGCATATTCAAAAGACATGATGAAAAAACGATGCTTTACCCTTGCAATATGTAGTGGTCCTGTTTCATCAAAAAGATGTGAATTTTGTTTTGGTAATTATTTGCATATTTCCAAGACACTAAGGCTGTAATAATTACCAAATGTAAATTACTGAAATCATTGAGAAGAAAATACTCAAATAACATTCCAAAGGTATATTACATACCATACGAAGTCACCATACTTCTCAAGAGCATTCCCACTCAAAGGACGAACCATGGTATAGTCCTTTAATTGAGGCCAACATCTTCCCAGTAATTGATTAAATAGATGTTTGATTTCTTGACGTAGCATCAATCGATCACATCGCTGTATTACAAAAAAGACAGCGAGTGAATTTATAAAACATAAAGTAAAATAAAATGATAATGACTACACTATAATGATAGATCGACTTACATTGTTTGGTGAGTAAGCGATATGTGACCGTTCCATTGTTGAAGTAGATATTTGTCTAGTAACAAATAAAAATGTAAGACGTTTGACCAAAATAACAATAACTTCTTAGTCTTTTTACCCAAACCTGATTTCAACAGCAATTTTTAATATAGAAAAACCCTAAAAGCATAAAACACATATGTTTGGATAGTTATTAACAAGATTTGAAGAATGTTTAAGTAATTTACCGTTCTAGAGGAAATAGGAGAGTTCCCACGCTTCTAGACGAGTAATCCACCTAAGTATCTGAAAGTAAGACAGAAAACCCGTTAGCTCGCCTCGGGTGTTGACCCAGGACCAAGCTCGGGCGTGAAAGTAAGTACTTTGCGAGAGCCGAAGGGGTTATGAGTAATAAATGTGTGTGTGTGGTCAAAAACCTTGCCTTTCAAGCAGTAAATGTTGGGGTATTTATACTACTTGAAGTACTGTTTGGAAGTACTGTTCTTGACACATTGGGAATGAAAAAGACGACCTATGCCTAACCTTTGCCCTAGGCGTCGGTAGTCCTTGGAGACATCGCTCCTTAATTCCTGGGATAGCGATGTTGCATAAGTGCTTGTTATTGTCCAACAGTTTGAAGAGGTGTCCTTCTTTATCGAGTCTAACGTTTTGTCTTCTTTCGGGTTGATGTAGTATGCCCGTCCGGACCCGTACGACACATTCGGATATGGGGCCCGTCCGGTATATACGCGGACAAATAACACTTAATTCGTTAGTTAGTTTAATTTTCATCTACAAACATCTATCTATCATGCTATATATCTTCAATAAATCAATCAACAATAACGAAAGATTAAGAAAATGAAAACAATAAAAAAAAGTTTACCGGTGTTTATTGATAGGGTTCTTGCGCACATTTGATTTATTATATAATAATAATATACTGTAATAATTTGTCACTTATAAAAGGAAATGAATATTCACTTCTTTTTAAAAAACTAGACGAGATTCGCGTAAGACGATGGTGTATTAGGGAAAATAATTATAGTTGCGAACTTGTGATTCTCGTGTGACATTTGATACAACATTTACGGGTTGTATGGTGGTATTAATTTGTGTGTGTCTTTTTTTTATGTATATATATGTGTGAGTAAGTGAAAGTAAACAATTATTTAAATTGTAATTAAGTATTTAAATATTTATTAGATCATGTTGTTTTTATGAGTAGAGGTAATTTAGTCTAAAAAATATTACTCGTTTTTTAGTTTTTTAAGTTTTAAGGAAAAAATTTCGTGTTTTATAAATTAAGGACAAAAAATAAATTAATTTTGCATATGGGTTTGAAAATTGGAAAATACATTACCAAATTACACAGGGCCGTCCAGTGGATTTTGGAGGCCCTGTGTCTTATTATGCTGGTGGCCCTCGAATAATACGTATAACAAAATCAGTAAACTTGACTAATAATGCACAATAAATTCTCTAATCAATTTGATAGTAATTTATATGCTTTTTTTGTTCATTTTATGATATGTATGTATTTCTTAATACTGTAAACCGTGTTTATTGAATGAGTATAATGAGTACAATACAATGTATATGTATACTACACATTGGGCCTAATCATGAGCACAAGATACAAATACAAATCAGGCCTTTGGGCCATACAAACACGTCTGCTAACATCCCCCGCAGTTTGAGCGGGAGAGGAACGAACACTCAAGTTGGAGCGAAACTCATCAAATAAAACCGTAGGTAAGCCTTTGATGAAGATATCTGCATACTTATAACGAGAAGGTACATGAAGTACTCGGATATGACCAGCGGAAACCAAGTCACGAACAAAGTGAATATCAATCTCAATATGCTTCGTGCGTTGATGTTGCACGTGATTAGAAGAGAGATAAACGGCACTTACATTGTCACAATAAACAAGTGTAGCAGTAGACAATGGAGTATGAAGCTCTCGTAAAAGATTACGTAACCAACAAGTTTCAGCAACGGCATTAGCAACACCCCAATACTCAGCTTCAGCACTGGAGCGAGAAAGGGTAACTTGCCTCTTTGAAGACTACGAAAGTAGATTGTTGCCAAGAAAAACACAATAACCGGAGGTAGACCGACGTGTAGTGGGGCACCCAGCCCAATCTGCATCAGAATAAGCAACCAAAGAAGATGTGGTGGACGAAAATAACTGTAATCCATAGGGCATAGTACCACGAATATACCGCAAGATCCGCTTGAGAGCAGAGAAATGAGGCTCTCGAGGATCATGCATGTAGAGACAAACATGCTGCACAGCATAAGATATATCAGGCCGAGTGAAAGTCAAATACTGAAGGGCCCCAGCAAGACTGCGATATAAGGTAGGATTAGACACAGGATCACCATCAACAGAAAGCTTAGAATCCGTGTCAACTGGAGTACGACAAGGATTACAAGTGAGCATGCCAGCACGCTCAAGTAGCTCAGAAGCATACTTCTGTTGAGAGAGAAACATCCCCGAAGTATTGCAAGTCACAGAAATACCCAAAAAATAATTCAGCGAACCCAAATCAGTCATAGAGAACTCGGCATGTAAAGTGGCAATAATACTCTGAAGAAAAGCTGTAGAAGAAGCAATCAATATAATGTCATCAACATACAAAAGCAAGTAAGCTGTATCGGATCCCCACCTGTAAATAAAAAGTGATGTGTCACATCTGCTATGCATAAAACCAACTCGAGCAGCATATGCTGCAAATCTCTAAAACCATGCCCGAGGGGCTTGCTTAAGCCCATATAGAGATCGTTGTAAAAGACAAACATGATCAGGATGTTGTGAATCCCGAAACCCAGGAGGCTGCTGCATGTAAACAGTCTCGGATAATGAACCATGTAAAAAAGCATTCTTGACATCAAGCTGATGAACAGGCCAATGTCGAGAAAGAGCAAGGCTAAGTACCGTACGAATAGTGGCCGGTTTAACAACTGGGCTAAAAGTCTCATCAACATCAATACCTGTAAGCTGAGGGTGAGAAAGATCCAAGATTTGACGATGGCATCCCAAGCGGCTTTAGCCGTTTTAGGATTTGCTTTAATCAACCTCTTTCGAAGGGTCGAAGAGAGGGTGAAAAAGATCCAAGATTTGACGATGGAATCAGCCGTGATCCATTCGTCTGTTGGTGGAGTCGATGTCGAGGCCTCGGTGACAGGTTCTTCGATGTGCTTTAGGACACCGAAGTTGCTACAATGGCCTTTGAAAAAATAACTCCATGTGGAGTAGTTTGATTCAGCGAGATCCAGCTTCTCAGGAATGAGACTGTTGATGTTATGAACCGCATAAAGTTTTTCAACCAAGGTGAGGGTAGAGGGTGGAGATGGGTGTTCGCTGTTTGTCATTATGGATTGATAATCGACTGTTAAATCGATGTGATGAAGGTGTAACGGCGACTGTTAAGTCGCTGTGGAGGGATTAGGGTTTGTTTTGTATTTTAGGGTTTGGATCGGCTTGGATAATGGCTTGATACCATATAAACAGTGTTTATTGAATGAGTATAATGAGTACAATACAATGTATATATATATAAACTACACATTGGGCCTAATCATGAGCACAAGATACAAATACAAGTCAGGCCTTTGGGCCATACAAACACGTCTGCTAACAAATACAATTCATTTAATTTTTTAAGATTGTAAAACTTATATTTACCTCTAAAAAACTATAATTGAGTTATTTTTGAAATATATGTGTAGAAAATTTTGAAACATAGATATGACCAAAACATTTCTTACAAATTGACGGTACCTTATCAAGATAATTTTGAAGATCACAATACAGTCTTGAGTATATTTTTGGGTTGTTTTAACTTTACCTTAAAGGATGTCAAAATGCTAAACAAAATACTATGGAAACATGCCTTAACTAACAAAATGTAATCCATAGGGACTAAACTTGAAATTTACCAAAATTAAAACAAAAAACCTGGGTTGTGTCATCCCTTACGCTGAAACTGTATCCCTGCATATCTACTATGTTACAAAACGATATTTAGGCTCTCTTTCTCTGACTCAAATTCTTAAATTCTAAAGTTGAAAAATGTATTTACTCCTTCATAAAACACCATTTTACTGTAGAAAAACATCACAAAATGAGTTTATATTAACGCTACATATCTAGAAATTGAGGCCCTAAGAAAATGGAGGCCCTGTGCCGTCGCACACCCCGCACATGCTTAAATCCGACCCTGAAAATTTTATCCTCGCTTTTTGACTACCATAGCTGGGCGGAAGTGGATTCTTGGCCTCGCCTTAGACTAAGTAGTTTTAGAAAAGCCTCACAATCGTCCAGAGTAATCTTTAGCTGCTTTTGGGAGGAGCCATCGGCCGTGCCATTTACAAAGGTATACAAGATGGGCTGGCGACAGGTATTGATCATGGGAAGGCCGGAAGAGGTCTTGTTGATGTTGCTGCTTATAACCCTTCTACGGAAGCCAATTATGTCTCCGCTGTGAACGCTCTTCGTGCTGTTGATTTCCCTCTTCTTTCATCCCAGCGAATAGAAAGGTCAGAGCTAAAACAAGGTCTGGATCCCAAAAAGATTAAGTATTGCTGATTTTATGGGTCTCAATATTTCACTTAGGAAGGTCATGCTCAAGCCCCCAAGACTCTAGAGGCTAGCAGTTTGCATCCCCTCACATGATAACTGAGTGCATCCAGTTCACGCCGGATCAGAGACCAAGTAGTTATTGGAGAAACTTCCTTGTCTTTTTCTTTAGATGTAGTTCATGCGCACGACATAAGGATTAGAGAGATTGCCTCGTCCCCAACATTTATCTCTTCATACACATGGTTCCTCTAATTGAGCTGCTATCTGCCGAAACTATAGTTTATTGAGGCCAGCTTGTCAGTTAACCAGACAGCTGTTGACGCTACTTACTTACCCGTTGTCCACTACTTTTGTTCAAGCTGATCTCTTTCCGTGGGTCCGCCCGTACCAGCGTCAAAATATAAAGTGGTAGAAACGGACCTACAGCCGAAGCCTCTTTCCCCCAAGATCATATTTGAATTAAAAGAAACATTGGAGACTGTCGCCGTGAGCATTCGAGCAACCTAGTTGAGCCTCTACTTACATCCAGTGGCTTCCTGCTGTTAGAAATAACTTATCATATTTTTGATTCTACCTCAGACCGTATGTGGCCCTTTTGTTGCGGTTGTTTATACTTAAACAAATTTATTATACTTCTGTATGACCGTTGTATAATATCTTAACTGTTTGTGTCTTGTTAGTATTTTTGAGTTGCTATCTTTTAATACCGCGGTTATACGTTTGCATTGATAGTCTTAGTTGAATATTAGTATGTTATTCTCTCTCCCGTAACAATGCTGCAAACCTCTTATGTACATGAGTTAATTGTTAGGCTGCTCATCCTTGTATTATGCGGAATAATAACTTGTATCTATGGGTTCGTGCCCCTTTGCGTGCGCGTCTTACCAATCTGATAATATGTAAATAACTTTGCAGAGTAAAAGAAAAAATAAAGTTTTGAATAAGCTTGTGAAGGTATCTAAGCTTCACACTTCATTCATTAAATTAATTAAAAGACATTACATGAGAGAAAAGAAATTTAAATACTGCCCCCTCCGCTGCAACACTTGTAGGGTGCTTACATTTCATGCACGTAACATTTTTTGAGGTTGCGAACGTTCCAATTTCGTGGAAGGAGCTTTCCATTGCGGTCCTTGAGCTTGTATACTCCTTTGCCTAGTGCTTATGTTACTTCATACGGTCCTTCCCACTTAGGGCCAAGCTTTCCGCTATCTTTTGTATGGTTGGCATCATTGTTCTGGTACACAAGGTCTCCTGACTTGAAGCTTGTGTTGCGGAGTTTGGAGTTGTAATATTTTACCATCTTTGCCTTGCTTCTTGCTTCGCGGATTGGTGCTTGCTCCTTTCTTTCTTCCAAAAGATCAAGATTGATTTCTAAAGCATCATCATTTTACACCATGTCTATTTCTGATGTCCTTAAGGTAGGCATGCCAATTTCCTTTAGAATTACTGCTTCCATTCCGTATGTAAGCGACAACCATGTATCTCCATTGCTTGACTTGATCGTGGTGCGATGTGCCTATAAGAGATGTGGGACTTCTTCAGTCCAATCCTTGCATCTTTCATCCAGTCATGCCTTTATTCCTTCTCCCAAGCTTCTGTTTGCTCTTTCCACCAAGCCATTGGCTTATGGATTCTTGACGGAGGCAAAGCGCTGGCGGATGCACAGTTTTTCACGCCAATCTTTGAATGGGTTGTCCCTGAATTGCGTTCTGGTATCATATAATATTTCCCCCGGTAGGCCGAACTTGCAGTCTATGTTATCCCATACAAACTTTTTGATCTGATTACCCGTTATTGTTGCGACGGGTTTTGCTTCGATCCACTTTGTAAAAGAGTCAATTGCTGCTATTAGGAATTTGACCTTGCTAGGTACTTCTGGGAAAGGTCCGGCTATGTCAATTCCCTATTTGTAGAATGGCCACGGGGACATGATGGGAGTCAGTTTTGTTGTGGGTTTCTTGGCACAGGGCGGTGAACCTGGCAATCTTGACATTCCCGAATCACCTTTCTTGCATCCGCATGCATTGTTGGCAAGTAGTATCTTATCCGTATGGCTTTTGCTACCACGGATCTTGTTCTGGCGTGCATATTGCAAGACCCCTCATGGTTTTCTCTCAAAACATAATT